>PVIU01015417.1:0-48429 GCA_004026605.1 Ondatra zibethicus | reverse complement strand
TTTGCAGGCTACTTCCCACTTTCTCTTCTATCAGGTTAAGTGTGGTCGGATTTATATTGAGGTCTTTAATCCATTTGGATTTGAGTTTTGTGCATGGAGATAAGTAAGGATCTATTTTCATTCTCCTACAGGTTGACATCCAGTTATGCCAGCACCATTTGTTAAAGATGCTTTCATTCTTCCATTGTATACTTTTAGCCTCTTTGTCAAATATGAGGTGTTCATTGGTTTGTGGATTAATATCCGGGTCTTCGATTTGATTCCATTGGTCAACGTCTCTGTTTTTATGCTAATACCAAGCTGTTTTTATTACTGTAGCTCTGTAATAGCTGATCTCAGTGCAGGAAGAGGAAATCCCTTCTGGACTTCTGATCCTTCTGTACCTCCAATCTCGGCACAGGGAGAGAGATTATCGGGGTTCCAATCTTCCACAGAGGAAAGGGCAATCTTGCAGGGGCGGGGTGTAGGGTCCTGTTTATCAAAGAGGCCTGCAGGGACCTTACTACCAGGCTTGCACAAACTTACCAGTGTGAGCCGCCTCCGATCTCAGCACAAGAAGAGAGAGTGCTGGGGTACCAAAGCCCCACTGAGGAAAGGGCGATCTTGGGGGTTGCGGGGTGGCGAGGTACAGTGTCCTGTGAAACAAAGAGGCCCTGCCTGTGGGGATCTTACCGCCAGGCGGGCACAGCCCTACCATTGTGCGCCTCCGATCCCAGCACAGGAAGAGAGAGTGCTGGGGTACCAAAGCCCCACCAAGGAAAGGGTGATCTTGCGGGGGTGGGGTGGTGGGGTGGGGGTGCAGTGTCCTGTGAAACAAAGAGGCCCGGCCCACTTGGATCTTCCCGCCAGGCTGGCACAGCCCTACCAGTGTGTGCCTCCTATCTAAGCACAGGAAGAGAGAGTGCTGAGGTACCAAAACCCCACCGAGGAAAGGATGATCTTGCGGGGTGGGGGTGGGGGTGGGGATGGGGGTGCAGTGTCCTGTGAAACAAAGAGGCCTGGCCCACGGGGATCTTACCACCAGGCGGGCACAGCCCTACCAGTGTGTGCCTCTGATCTCTAAAGTCAATTTCTTCTACTTCTTCTGGATTAGGGTGTTGAAATCTTCCTATTGCGTGTTCACTGGATTCTGGTGTTGTTCTGTTGTTTTTTTAGGTTGTTTGAGGAATTCTTGCATTGTCGCCTGCCCATCTCTTCATTCAAATATGTCCAGGAGAGTCTGGCTTCTTGGTTCAATCTTTGCTGTGACTGACTGTGTACTTGGGATATTTTTTTTGGTCTGCCCTCTCTTAGGACCCCTTAGCACTGGAGCTGGCTCTCAGATCCCCTCCGCCCTTGAAGCAGGCTGTGCTGGCGGATCTAAGGACCCTGCAGATAGAAAGGAGGGCTTGGGGGCAAGATGAGATGGGGTAACTAGAGAAAGCCAGTATCCTGGGATAAACCCTACTGAATGGACAGAAATGTTTAGGGAAGTGGAGGGGGCCTGTACTTGGTTTCTCGGACCATTGGGCTGGCAGTCACACACTTACCACTCTGGATGGAACTCCTCAGTACAGTAGCAGGGACTCTAGCTGGGCTGGGAACACTGCAGACAAAAGGGCGGACTTGGGTGAGGGCAGGGTCACGTGGAACAAAGAAGCCCCTTCAGCAGGAGCTGGAGGGGCCCTGTACTCGGTTCCCAGGACCACTGGTCGGGTGTGCAAACACTTACCCTTCTGGATGGAGCAGGGACTCCTGCTGGGCCAAGGACCTCACAGACAAAAGCAATAAATATTATTTCTGCCTCCAAGAAACTTCATCATCAACCATAGATTATACGTTAGGGACAAAGGAAGGAAAAATAAACTTCAAGCAAACTGAACCAGGGAATAAGAAGTTATAGCTATTCTACATCTGACAAAATGAATTTTAAGCTAAAAGTATTCAAAAGAGATAAGGAAGGTTACGTCATACTTTCATATATATATATATATTTTAAGTTCAACTTCTTTTTTCCCCTCAATTTTTATTTTTCTATTCAGAAATTGACACTTCCTCCCCTTCTCCCACTCCCCCCCTACTACCCCACTAACCCTCCTCCCTCCCCTTCCATCCTTAAGAGAGGACAGGGTACCCTGCCCTGTGGGAATTCCAAGGCCCTCCCCTGTCTATCCCGGCCTAGGAAGGTGTGCATCCAAGCAAACTAGGGTTCCAAAAAGCCAATATATGCAGAAGAGACAGTCCAAGTGCCATTATGGATGGCTTCTCAGTCTGTCCCCATTGGCAGCCACATTTAGAGAGTCCGGTTTGATCACATGCTCATTCAGTCCTGGTCCAGCTGGATTTGGTGAGCTCCCATTAGATCAGGCACACTGTCTCAGTGGGTGGACCAATCCCTCGCCGTCCTAACTTCCTTGCTCATCTTCTCCCTCCTTCTGCTCTTCAACTGGACCTTGGGAAGTCAGTCCATTTCTCTGATGTGGATGTGGGTCTCTGTCTCTATCTCCATCCATCGGACAAAATTTCTATGGTGTATTCAAGATATTTATTAGTGTGACTATGGGACAAGGCCAGTTCAGGCACCCTTTCCTCTACTGCTCATGAACCTAGCTTGGGACATCCCCGTGGACACCAGGTATCCCCTCTAGAGCCATGTCTCTTGCCAACCCTAAAATGGCTCCCTTAATGTAGATATCTTCTTCCCTGCTCCAATATCTGCCCTTCCTCCATCTCCACCCTCCCATTCCCCAAGCCCTCCCCTGTCCTTCCCTTCTCCCTTCTCCTTCCTCCTCTCCTCTTCCCCCAACCCCACCCCAACCCCCATGCTCCCAACTTTTGCCCGGCTATCTTGTTTGTTTCCAGTTTCCAGGAAGATCTATGTATGTTTTTCTTTGGGTTCACCTTGCTATTTGGCTTCTTTAGGCTTGTGAACTATAGGCTTAATGTCCTTTTTTTATGGCTAGAGTCCACTAATGAGTGAATACATTCCATATTCATCTTTTTGGTTCTCAGTTATCTCACTAAGGATAGTATTTTCTATTTCCATCTAGTTGCATGCAAAATTCAAGATGTCATTGTTTTTTTACCGCTGAGTAGTACTCTAATGTGTATATGTTCTACACTTTCTTTATCCATTCTTCCATTGAGGGGCCCTTAGGTTGTTTCCAGGTTCTGGCTATTATAAACAATGCCGTTATGAACATAGTTGAACAAATGCTTTTGTAGTATGCTTGGGCATTTCTTGGGTATATTCTGAAGAGTGGTATTGCTGGTTCCTGAGGTAGGTTGATTCCCAATTTCCTGAGAAATCGCCACACTGATATCCAAAGTGGTTGCACAAGTTTGCATTCCCACCAGCAATAGATGAGAGTTCCCCTTACTCCACATCCTCTACAGCATAGGCTATCCTTGGTGTTTTTGATTTTAGCCATTCTGACAGGTGTACGATGGTATCTCAAAGTTGTTTTGATTTTCATTTCCCTGATTTCTAAGGAAGTTGAACATGACCTTAAGTATCTTTTGGCCATTTGAACTTCTGTTGAGAATTCTCTGTTCAGATCCTTACCCCAATTTTTAATTGGGGTATTTAGGATTTTAATGTCTAGATTCTTGTGTTCTTTGTATATTTTGGAGATCAGACCTTTGTCTGATGTGGGGTTGGTGAAGATCTTCTCCCATTCAGAAGGATGCCTTTTTGTCTTAATGACAGTGTCTTTTGATTTACAGAAAAGACTCAAATAAACAGAAAATAAAAAGCCATTATTCATACTCAACTTTGTAATACACAGTGAATTATAATGATAAAGGAACAAGATGCCACTGACCCACTTGTAGCAGAACCAAGAGCCCTTAAGGACAGGCCTAGACTGAAACTGCTTGCCTGTGGGTCAGAAAATAGTCCGTGGATTCTGTTGGCAAAGTGCACTGGATTTTATAATTGGTTTCACAGTTTTTGTATCACACACTTCAGTCTCTGGTGCTTCCCTTCCTCCTTTCTGTTGATCACCTCCTCCATCATCTTTCAAAACACAGAAATTGTTTCCTCTTTCTTTGATACTGCTGAAGAACTGAGTCTTCTCACTGACATAAACAGAAGAAATCTTGCTGTCCCATGTTTTGCAAGTCCTGTAAAAACACAATATCTTCTAAACAGGTATAAAAATTGATTCTTATGTAAAGCTATCTTTCTCTTTATGTTATGTAACTGAAATATCTTGTGGTGTCTACATCCTACAATATACAGGATAGATGTTCAACAAATGCTTGTGAAATAAATGAATGAAAAATAGGGAAGAGTCCTATTCATTCTTCATAATATGAATCAATCTTTGCTAAGAACTAGAGAAGTCATATAATCATTTTAACAATGACTCTTTGACTTCCTGACAGACTTAGAAATCCTTCCCGTGTCTGAGTAGTTGTGTCATTTCTACTGAATTCACTTTTGCCACTGAATATCTTAGTCTTGGGACAGAAGTAATTTTCCCCAGTTACAGATAATGTCTGCAAAATTGTCTAAATCAATGGCTCAGGACATGGACTCTAAGATTAACCTTCAGCCAAAAAGTCTATGTTAATTAGAGAGAAATCCAGTGACCAACATTCTCTATTTTATCTTGTGTCTCCAGAGCTGCAAGTAATGAGAGACTCATGGGTGAGAATAGACTGTAGGATAGTCTGTCTTTCTAGACAAACTGGATATTGCTTTTGTGAGCATAAGGAATATACTGAATAGTCCCCATACTTGAGTAATTGAATTCCTAGAGGATGTGCAGATGTAAGAGACAAAACAAAGAAGAAGAGAGGGATAAGTTTCCCTTAGAGGGGCTTAGGGCAAATAGAGGAGTGTTGTCTGAAAAATACTTCAAAAGATGATTGTGGCTCTATTATAAAATTCCTTTGGCACACTTGGGACTTTAATTCTCTATCCAATTTGTGTTAATCATTTGCAATGTGGGAAGATTAAATAAAGAAACACCTGGCAGTCCATTAGCTCTTATGTATAGTCTTTATGACCGTATTGACAAAGCTTTCCTGAGTACAACTAAAGTATCGCAGTAGAAGATGTTATCTTGCCCTACTGCTGCATAACTATGAGTGTCAGTTCTCAGACCCAGTGACTCACATAACAAGGTAAAGAAACTGAGTAGCTTTTGTGTTGTTAATTCAGTGGAGCCAGGAAAATCTATCTTTTCTTTTCTCCAATGTGCCCAGGTACACACCTCTAAATTGGATGAACTCAGACTGCCTTGTAGAGGGCTGCCCACTGCCAGGGTCAATGATGGGGCATTGATTCCATGGTTTCTCGAGGTTTCTGAGAATGTAGGATGTGTCTATATGCTGGGACTATAACATTTACTTTGTAATAATGTACAGATTTCCTTATAATGATTATTGACATAATATTGCAGTAGAAATATATTAGTAGCACACGTCTTACACATGGCTGGTGATTTAGTAGCTAATCATTAGCTGAGCTTCGTTTGATGTGGTGACTGTTTGATAAAGTACTTGCAATACATTAAAAGGCATTGTTAGATGATTGTTTGATTTTAAAATTTTTATCTGAACTACTTTCTTTAAATTGAAAACCACAAGTAGGATTTGCATATACATTTATTTTTAAATATGCAATGGAAAATCTAATTTTATTTATTATTTTTAAAGTGCTATCCACTCATTTATAGTTGACTTATATAAGATGAGATTAAAATGGTAGAAAATAGAGAAAGCAAATTAGGAACAAATGAAACAGTTAAGAGAAGCTGTTTGTAGTTTCTTCAAATAGGTGCAACAGTGCTGTGCTTCTAAGTTAAGAATAAAATGCTGGCTGTGATTCATCTTTCTGTCTGGTTCAATTTACCAGTACAGCTTTGATATATTAGTGAAGTTTTAATAAATAGTACATAGTTAATTGAATACAACATACTGGTTTACCACTTGAGAAAATTCCTAAATTGATAATGCCTTTCCCCCAAATTCCCATTGTGATTTGTACCACCCCTTTTCTGCATTTCTTTGTATCATCTCACAAATTGACAAAAGTGTTGCACCAGTGGCCACTGTGCTTTTAAAAACAATATTTTTTTAATTCATGAGAATTTTGTGGGAAACAGGAACTGAATCCAGCAGGAGAGAGGGGAAAAAGGGAGGAAGGGAGAGAGAGAGAGAGAGAGAGAGAGAGAGAGAGAGAGAGAGAGAGAGAGCTGCACAAGCTTTACATCTGCATTTATAGTACAAGAGACCATGCCCAAGTGGACTGGTATCTTAAAGGCTATTAGCTGAAGGAGTTCCCACAGCAGCCTTGAACTCAAAGAGATCCATCTGACTCTGATTCCCAAGTCCTGGGATTAATGGTGTGTACAGCCCTGGCCTGTATGTCTGATTAGTATGGCTGCTTTGTTCTCTGATCTTCAGACACTCCCCCATTGCAGGTGGGAGTGCAAACTTGTACAGCCAGTATGGAAATCATTCTAGTGGTTCCTTAGAAAATCTGGAATTGATCTACCTCAGTATGCTGCTATACCTCTCTTGGACATATACCCAAAGGATGTACTGTCCTACCACAAGGACACTCACTCAACTATTTTCATAACAGCTCTAGTCTTAATAGCCAGAAAACAAAAATAACCCAGATGTCCCTCAACCAAACAATGGAAGAATAAAATGTGGTGTTTACACAATGGAGTATTAGCCAGCTGTTAGAAAATATGACATCATGAAATTTGCAGGCAAATGGATGGACCTACATAAAATAATTCTTTTGGAGGAAGCACAGACTCAGAAAAACTCCACAGGACACTTGCTCAACTATTTGCTTAGTAGGATGGACTGAAATAAGTCTTGAATAGTTTGCATGCTTTTGGAGATAGGATCCTTTTGGGACTTTAATTTTGCAAAAGATAATATTTTGCATGCTTGTGTGACATAGCAGCTATCTGAAAAAATATTTACACGTTTTGATTGGGTCATTTCCAATACCTTAAGGACCACCAATAACTCTCCTAGTTGTACTGATCCAGGATTTGCTTAGTTATAGGTCCTTTCCTTATAATTAAATCCCATTATTATTAACCCCAAATTAGTTTTATTGTAATCTGTATAGGCTATAGCAGCCTGTGGGATGGTGTTATTTGATGGCGTGGCATAATTTTTTATCTTTAATTCTAAAAAGGGGAGGGCAGAAAGTCATCTGTCCTGAGGGAAATGATTATCCAGCTTGCCCGGAAAGCCTGTTATCATTTATTGCAAACTGAGAGAGTCTGTCCATAAGGACTGAGTGAAGATCTCATTTGGAGAAGGGAGTATGATTTTGTCTGGCTCCCATTCCAGTAGTTTTCTTGCAGTTATTCGTGTTTTGTGGGCAATAATGAAGGCTATGTCAAACTTGGAGGTAAGATGCCCTAATTCTGAATGAGATAAACATATCCACATTAGGGGGTCAGATTGCCAGAGCACACCCAGAACTCTGTTTTCTGTCCATAGGACAACTGCCATTAAAGAAGCATTTGATTCATGCCATTGTAGGGAGACAGAATAAACAAGCTGGCTAAACTTTGTCAACACCTCCTTAGTTTCCTCTGTCAAGGTTACAACATTGGAAGGGGAGGAATGGTTTTCCAGTAGGGAAATCAAACCTCTTATTTCTTCATCAGGAATAGGGAGAAATTGTTTGAGCCAATTGACAGTGCCACATAATTCCTGGAGTTTAACATAAGAATACCTTGGGTGCACCTCAAGGGAGGCATGTGTAAATCTATTGGAGACTAATCTGATACCCCAAGAAAGAAAAAGGGGGTATCCATTGTAATTTTTCTGAGGCAATATGAAGATGGAGAGTCTTTAAATTATCTAACACTTGGGGTAGAATATTTTGAACTCTTTTTTGGTGTTGGTGGGCCAATAAGATATCATCCATATAGTGGATTACCAATATGTCATGAGGAATCTTTTTTAAGGTTTGTTGCACATATATTTGGCTAATTATATGACTGTTTCATGTCCTGTGGTAAGACTTTCCATTGGTAACGTTGTGCAGATTTGTGTACATTAGGCTCCCAAACTGTAAAGGCAAACTGCTCTTTATCTTGTCTCCCTAGCGATATTGAGAAAAACAGTCTTTAATGTCTGTTACTAAAATATGCCATCCTACTGGGATAGTACCCATGTGTGGCAAGCCCATCAGGGCAGACCCCATTTTTCCCATTTGTGCATTACTTTGTCTCAAGTCTTGGAACAGATGGTATTTGCCTGACTTTTTCTTAATAACAAATATTGAATTATTGAACCTGCTATGGGGTGGTTCAATATGACTGAGGGAAAGTTGTTTCTTAACCATATCTTTTAAAGATGATAATTTGGGATCCATGATAGACCACTGATCCATTTATACTGTTTTGTTTGTGAGCCAATTTAAGGCTGTAGGTTGTGGGATGACTACAATAGAATGGATGATGGTCAGTGGTCCTTAGAATTGGGGGTTAGGCCCTTTATAGTGAGAGCAGCAGGGCTCTTGCCCTGATTGGCCCATATTGTCATGTGACATTTTATCTTCATAAAGGGCCTCATCATCAGTAGTAAGGACAACACCCATTTCTTCCAAAAGGTTCCATACCCAAAGAGTGTGGGGGCCATCAGACATAATAGGGCAGAATCTGCCTTGATTACCATCTATGTTCTTCTAATAAACTGTGTGAACTGTGGTCTTAGAGGTGGAATTGGCACCCACCCCACAATGGTGGGGCCATCCTTGAACATCCAATGTGGAAAGGCTTTGCATTATTGAGTGAGATGAATGTTTATGTGGCAGATCCATCACATTCCCTGTTGAGAATTCAGGATACAGACCTCCAATAAGAGGGAATATAGTTTTTGCACAAGGTTGCCCAAGACTGCATATAGAGGATAGGGTCAAGCTAGTGGAAGCAGCCGCTGTTGGAGGAGAACGTTTCAATCCCAGAAGGGAAAGGGGATTATATCACAGTCAAATGTCCAAAGCCTTTTCGTAATTTAAGAGATGGGCCACCACCCTGATGGCTCTTAACTGGTGGTCATGTAAGCAGATTAGTTAAGAAGAGAGACTAGGAGAGGAAGTCCAACAGCCAACACTTCAAAGAGTCATCAGGACTCCCCATAAAACAAGAGAGCATTCAGATAATCCTGGAGAGCAGGCTTGGGTAAAAGTCTTCAGTTGCTCTCAGGCCACGATGCAATCCTTGGGAGGACAAGGAAGGAAGAAGTTATAGGGAAAGTAGTGTTTGCAAACCCAGTGTGCTGCTTATAGTGAGGAACTTTCATGGTGTGTTAGGCTGTAGCCTTATGCTCACACAGTGTATCAGGGAAAAAGTACATGTTGGAGAATCCTTTATGGGTTCTACCTCCTGGGTGGTCAGCCCTTATGTGGTGTTACTGAGATTAACGAAGTCACGGTGGAGAGTTCCTAACCAGGATGAAAAATGGGAAAGAAAAGAAAATGTAGGGATAGGGAAAGAAAGCCCCAACTCTCCAAGGGCTTAGAAAATGAAAATAGGGGTCAACTCATGGAAAACAGATGAAGGGGGTGAACTCAAGATGCTAGCGGAGAATCCAAATGGGGACAACAGCTGGCAGCAAGCAAGAAAGAAAATTGTCCCAAAGAGGTTATGGAGAACCCAAAAAGAGGGCAAATGGAAAGGGTTCAATCAAGTCAGACACCAGTTACAGTTTTTGCGGGCTTGTTGCTGCTGCCTATTGTGAGATCCCTGTTTAGAGGGGGGAGGAGGCAGGGAGTGAGAAGACATGGAGGCAAAGACACAGACTAGGAGAGAATGAAATGCAGAAGCTCTTTATTGTAAAAAGGTCTGGGGTTTTTATGGGGTTAGGGAAATTAAGCTGCCACAGGAATGTTTCTGGTTGGTCCTTTTGAAACTGGTAGTCACTGCTGGTGTGTTGTAATTGGCTAGGAGCATGTGTCATTAGTTACTGTGCTTTTGGTCCACTGACAGATTGTCACAACCAATTTTGCTTATTCATTGTGAGTTTTCGTGCCCTTGCTTGTGCTTGTGCTTCTGCCATGTCTCATCCAGTGACTGATGCAAGCAAATGCAAAAGTGTCCTGAAGACAAACCAGGAGGGTCAAGGTTATGACAGAGGAACCCACAGAGACAGGTGACCTGAGCTTATGGGAGTGGTCTCTGGATTAAGAATTAGAGAGCCTGCTTGGGACCCACCTAGGCTCTCTGCATATGTATGGCAGTTGTGTAGCTTGGTCTGCTTGTAAGGCTCCCATCAGTGACAATAAGATCTGTGTCTAGTACTGAGCTGACTTTTGGAAACCTATTGCCCATGCTGGATTACTTTATGCAGGGTGAGGTTCTCTATCTTACCTCAACTTGATGTGTTTTGCTTTGATCCAGCCCATGGGAGGCCTACCCCTTTTTGAATGGAACTGTAGGAGTAGTGGTTGGGAAGAGAGGTATATGGGAGTTGGGGTGAGGGAATGGGAGGAGAGGAGAGAGTGTGAGCTGTGGTTGGTGTGTAATATAAAGGAAAAATGTCAATAAAATAAAATTAAATCAAAAGAAATTAAAAAGAAAAATGTTTGAAGTTGAAAAAATGTTTAAAGTTAATAAATCATTGTGCAATTTTACTCTTTATTACCCCTTTCTGCATATTAAGCATATCTCTTAGATATTCCAACCCATAAATGGTGAACATTTTCCTGAAGAGGCCAATTTGAATTCCAAGATTTTGGTGCAATTATTGTTTCATCTGTCCCTGTGTCTACCTAATATTCAATTTCAATGTCATTTATTCATATTTATCTTTGGTTATGATCATTTATAGAAGTTTGCCAAAGTATTTGCTTTATGATTTCCCTTGAAAATTTTGTTTTATCTTTTAACTCTGTTCTGTCACTCACAGCAATATGGTTTTCCATAAGAGGCATTAATTCTTTTAATTGCTCTGTTTAGGAGTTTATCCAATGCTGATAGGGAATGATTCAAACAAATTTGAAATGGGGGCCTGTGGGAGGCCCCTATGGTATTCCCAATTCCAAAGTGTTACCTTGCTTGTCCCAAGTTGATTTGCATTGTTTAGTTTACTGTTAGACTTTACCATGGGATTCAATACCAGCTGTATTTCTAATCCATTCATTGATGGGTGTTGATCTTACATTTAAAGGCCTGATAATCATTTTAACTAAAATAAAAATTTTCAAAAGCCAAAGATTGAGTTAATATTCATCTAACTTCTGGACCTGATATTCTATTTATAGCTGAAGTCAATCTTTGTAAAAAATCAGTGAAGACTTCTTTTAGGCCTTGTATAACTTTAGTGATGGCTTCTTCTACTTTCCTAATTATTTAATTTTGTCCCAAGCAACAAAGCTACTGTACTGCATAGGGTCAAGGTGTGATCAACACATGTAATGTGTCTTTCACATCAACTTAATGGCCCTCACTGATGATTTGATATTAGGAAATCTCATAACTTCTAACCCTACCCTAGCAAGCTGTTTGATAGCTTCATCATTCTAACAGGTTTTCCACTGTAACTGAGGACCAGCTTCCAATACTTCTGCAACTAAAGCTTTCTAGCCTTGTGGAATAATTCTCCTGAGTGGTCCACAAATTTAACATCTTCTTCACAAAAAGTGAATTTATGACATATGAAACTACTAGTTCCTTAAATCTCTTCAAATATAACATTTCTATGGGATCCCAATTCACTTTAGAATAGCATTGGTGATGCCTATCATTTGGTGGTAAATCTTTAATGGTGATTAGATAAATTAAGGCTAGTTTTCTAATAATCTTAGGCATCTCTCTTCAGTTTCATAATTCCATAGTGTATAAACTTCTACTCTTCTACTCTGAACTCCTCTGTCTGCATGTGAATATTTTCTTAGTTCTATTTCTCTGTTTTTCAAAGGATTTTATCTTATCGGTCAATTTTTAATATTTGGCACTGATATCAATCAAATTTTTTGGGATAAAACAAAAATTACTCAACTGATCATGATTATAATTAGCATTATGTAAATCCCATGAAAGTTAATTATCCCTTTGTTTAATTATTCCATTACCAAACCATTCATTGTGGAATCATACAGAGATCTAACTCCCTCTATCATAATATTGTTTTCCATTTTTAACATGGGAAAATATTTCCTTCTTTCTTTCTTTTTTTTTTTAAAAAATAATTGCCCCACCTTTAAAGAATTCCCAATTATCTCATTAGATCTGATAACAATGGCAAGGAAGTGTGAGGACTGCTGTCACTGCACATTTGGGCAGAGAATTCAGTTAGCGCACAGTCTGGTTGAAGGCAGTTGCAGCTGCTCGCATGTAACTATGAGTTGAGTGTGTATGGCAGTTGAAACAGCAATAAAAGCCTGAGCAGGTGCCAAGATGGCTAATAGAGTGTGGCAGAATCCAAGAAGGAAGTCCAGGGGAAGCCTGCAACCCACATAGAGAAGATGTCAAGACGTCAGCCATCTGAAAAGTGGACACAGGGGAACATCCAGAAGAAGCACATGTGGTGAGTGCTGCCTGATGGTATAACTGACTGGTTGTGGCAGCTAACTCCAGTGTTTGGAGCCCAGGCACTTGTAGAGTTTGTCATCCATGGAGTTTGGGTCACCGCTGGAGGCAGTTATAGAGCGGCTGCAACAGGAAAATTCTAGAATTTCTCAGAGTGTTTGGGATAAGAGAAGAAAAGTTAACTAATTCTGGCAGCTGCCAAGTCAGAGGTGAGCATCTATCTTGTTATTTTCATGCCCCATGTTGGATGCCAGGTGAAGTGTTTATCTATTTTTAATCAATAAAAATTTGGGAGTCAGTTATTGGGGTAAGAACCAGAATGATGAAGGAAGTGTCAGAGAAGCCACCAGTGATGTTTTCTCTCCCAGTCTTCATTCTACAATTGCTTATATTCTCACTCAACCCTTACCTACAACATCCTTGCTCCTATCTGTCTGCAGTCCTTCAAGACTGTTATGGTGCTGCAGTCCTGTCCAGAAACCAAAGAAGCAGGATGTGACCTGCCCCTCTGAAAAAGGTGCTGAGATCAGCGATCCAGAGGGGTGAGTGTGTGTGCGCCCTGCCGGAAGGTCCCCAGAAGGGAGTTTGGGCACCTCCAGGCCCTGCTGCGGGATCTTCTTCCACATGACCCTGCCCTGCCCCCACAAGTGCGCCCTTTACTCTGTGGGGTCCCTGGCCCACCAGGAGTCCCTGTTCCTGTGCTGAGATCAGCGATACAGAGGGGTCCTTAGGCCAGGAACAGATCCTGCTCCTGCACTGAGGAAATCCAGACAGAGGGCACTCCTTTCCATCTTCGGGGTCCTTAGATCCACCAGCACAACCGGCTCCAGTACCCTGAGGGACTAAAAGAGGACAGACCAAGAAAATTCTCCAAGTACACTGACACTCACAGCAAAGATTGGATTAAGACACCAAGACTCTCCTGGCTGTATTTGAAGGAAGAGATGGGCAGGCACCAATGCAAGAATTCCTCCAACAACATGAAAAACATCATGACAACACCAGAAACCAGTGAGCACGAAACAAGAAGACTTGAACCCCCTATTCCAGAAGAAGAAGAAAACGATATTAAACGTTACTTAATGAAAATGATGGAGACCTTTAAAGAGGAAGTGAAAAACTCCCTTAAAGAAATGGAGAAGACAAACAAAAAGCTGGAAGAAATTAATAAATCCCTCAAAGAAACCCAAGAACCAAGAAAAAGAAATTAAACAGCTGAAGGAAACAGTTAAAGACTTGAAGATTGAAATAGATGTAATAAAGAAAACACAAACCGAGGGAACTCTGCAAATGGAAAATCTGGGTAATCGAACAGGAACTACAGAGACAAGTATAACCAACAGAATACAAGAGATAGAAGAAAGAATCTCAGACGCTGAAGATACTATAGAGGAAAAAAAATTATTGATTAAAGAAAACAACAAATCCAACAAATTCTTAACACAAAACATATAGGAAATCTGGGATACATGAAAAGACCAAACCTAAGAATAATAGGGGTAGAAGAAGGAGAAGAATTACAGCTCAAAGGCCCAGAAAATATATTCAACAAAATTATAGAAGAAAACTTTCCCAACCTAAAGAAGGATATTCCTATGAGGGTACAAGAAGCATACAGAACACCGAATAGACAGGATCAAAAAAAAAAAAAAACAACAACCAAAAAAAGCCAAAAAACCACCCTCGCTATATAATAATCAAAATACAAAACATACAGAATAAAGAAAGAATAGTAAGAGCTGCAAAGGAAAAAGGTCAAGTAACATCTAAAGGTAAACCTATCAGAATTACGCCTGACTTCTCAATGGAAACCATGAAAGCCAGAAGGTCTTGGATAGATGTGCTGCAGACACTAAGAGACCATGGATGCAAGCCCAGACTACTATACCCAGCAAAGCTTACATTCACCATCGATGGAGAAAACAAAATATTCCAGGACAAAAACAGATTTAAACAATACGTAGTCATAAACCCAGTGCTACAGAAAGTACTAGAAGGAAAACCACGAACCAAGGAAGCCAACAACAGCCACAGTAGCACAGATATCTGACAACCCTCTGCCAGCACAACTCAAAGAAGGGAAACACACAAACACTACCAGAAAAAAAAAAAAGAAAAAATAACCGGAGTTAACAACCACTGGTCATTAATATCACTTAATATCAGTGGACTCAATTCACCTATAAAAAGGCACAGATTAAGAGAATGGATACGAAAACAGGATACAACATTCCTTTGTTTACAAGAAACATACCTCAACCACAAAGACAGACATCTCAGAGTAAAGGGTTGTGAAAAGGTTTTTCAATCAACAGCCCTAAGAAAAAAGCAGGTATGGCTATACTAATATCTAACAAAATTGACTTCAAACTCAAATCAATCAGAAGAGATGGAGATGGACACTTTATACTCATAACAGGAATAATAAATCAGGATGAAGTCTCAATCCTGAATATATATATATATATATATATATATATATATATATATATATATATATGCCCCTAATATAAAAGCACCCATGTATGTAAAAGAAACATTACTAGAACTCAAAGCACACATCAAACCCCACACACTAATAGGAGGAGAGTTCAACACTCCTTTCTCACAAATGGACAGGTCAACCAGACAGAAACTTAACAGAGAAATACGAGAACTAACAGATATAATGAATCAAATGCACTTAATAGATATCTATAGAACATTCCACCCAAACAGGAAAGAATATACCTTCTTCTCAACATCTCATGGAACCTTCTGGAAAATTGATCACATACTCGGTAACAAAGCAAACATCCACAGATACAAAAAAATTGGAGTAACCACTTGTGTCTTATCGGATCATCATGGAGTAAAGTTAGGATTTAACAACAATTCCACCCCCAGAAAGCCTACAACTCTTGGAAACTGAACAGTAATAAAGAAAGAAATTAAAGTCTTCCTTGAATTCAACAAAAATAAAGACACAACATACCCAAAACTGTGGGACACTATGAAAGCAGTGCTAAGAGGAAAGTTCATAGCACATAAAGAAAATGGAAAAAGCACACATTAGTGACTTAACAGCACACCTGAAAGCTCTAGAAATAAAGAAGCAGACTCACCCAGGAGAAGTAGAAGACTGGAAATAATCAAACTGAGGGCTGAAATCAACAAAATAGACACACAGAAAACAATCCAAAGAATCAATGAAACAAAGAGCTGGTTCCTTGAGAAAATCAACAAGATCGACAGACCCCTATCCAAATTAATCAAAAGGAGGAGAGAGAACACACAAATTAACAAGATCAGAAATGAAAAGGGGGACATAACAACAGACACTGAGGAATTTCAGAGAATCATTAGGTCTTACTACAAAAGCCTGTATGCCACAAAATTGGGAAATGTCAAAGAAATGGACAGTTTTTAAGATAAATACCATATACCGAAATGAAATCCAGACCAGGTGAACAATTTAAATAGACCTATAAGTTGCGAGGAAATAGAAGCTGTCATCCAAAAACTCCCAACCAAAAAAAAAAAGCCCAGGACCAGATGGTTTTAATGCAGAATTCTACCAGAACTTCCAAGAAGAGCTAAAACCTATACTCCTTAATGTGTTTCACATAATAGAAACAGAAGGGTCATTGCCAAACTCTTTTTATGAAGCTACAATTACCCTGATACCAAAACCACACAAAGACACAACCAAGAACAGAATTACAGACCAATCTCACTCATGAACATCGATGCAAAAATTCTCAATAAAATACTGGCAAACAGAATCCAAGAACACATCAAAAAGATCATCCATTATGATCAAGTAGGCTTCATCCCAGAGATGCAGGGCTGGTTCAACATATGAAATCTATCAATGTAATTCATCATATAAATAAACTGAAAGAAAAAACCATATGCTCATTTCATTAGATGCTGAAAAAGCATTTGACAAAATTCAACACCCCTTTATGATAAAGGTCTTGGAGAGATTAGGGATACAAGGTTCATATCTAAATAAAATAAAAGCAATATATAGCAAGCCGACAGCTACCATCAAATTAAATGGAGAGAAACTCAAAGCGATTCCACTAAAATCAGGAACAAGACAAGGCTGTCCTCTCTCTCCATATCTCTTTAGTATAGTGCTTGAAGTCCTAGCAATAGCTATAAGACAGAATAAGGAGATCTTGGGGATGCAAATTGGAAAGGCAAAAGTCTAACTGTCGTTATTTGCAGATGATATGATAGTGTACATAAGTGACCCCAAAATCTCTACCAAAGAACTTCTACAGCTGATAAATACCTTTATTGATGTGGCAGGATACAAGATCAACTCAAAAAAATCAGTAGCCCTCCTATACACAAAGGATAAAGAAACAGAGAGGGAAATCAGAGAAACATCACCTTTCACGATAGCCACAAATAGCATAAAGTATCTTGAAGGGGTAACCCTACCTAAGGAAGTAAAAGATCTATTTGACAAGAACTTTAAGACCTTGAAGAAAGAAATTGAAGAGGTTACCAGAAAATTGAATCTCTCCCATGCTCCTGGATTGGTAGGATCAATATAGTAAAAATGGCAATTCTGCCAAAGCAATCTATAGATTCAATGCGATCCCCATCAAAATCCCAACAAAATTCTTCATAGACCTTGAGGGCACAATACTTACTATATGGAAAAACAAAAAGCCCAGGACAGCCAAAACAATCCTATACAATAAAGGAACTTTCGGAGGCATTACCATCCCTGACTTCAAACTTTATTACAGAGCTACAGTAATGAAAACAGCTTGGTATTGGCATAAAAACAGAGACATTGACCAATGGAATCGAATCAAATATCCGGATATTAATCCACAAACCGATGAACACCTCATATTTGACAAAGAGGCTAAAATTATACAATGGAAGAATGAAAGCATCTTTAACAAATGGTGCTGGCATAACTGGATGTCAACCTGTAGGAGAATGAAAATAGATCCTTATCTATCACCATGCACAAAACTCATGTCCAAATGGAATAAAGACCTCAATATAAATCCGACCACACTGAACCTGATAGAAGAGAAAGTGTGAAGTAGCCTGCAAAACATGGGCACAGGAAACCACTTCCTATGTATAACCCCAGTGGCACAGACAAAAAGAGCAACAATGAATAAATGGGACCTCCTGAAACTCAGAAGCTTCTGTAAAACAAAGGACACAGTCATTCAGACAAAAAGGCATCCTACTGAATGGGAGAAGATCTTGACCAACCCCACATCAGACATAGGTCTGATCTCCAAAATATACAAAGAACTCAAGAAACTAGACATTAAAATTCTAAATAACCCAATTAAAAATGTTGTAATATTTTGAACAGAGAATTCTCAACAGAAGAAGTTCAAATGGCCAAAATATACTTAAGGTCATGTTCAACTTCCTTAGCAATCAGGGAAATGCAAATCAAAACAACTTTGAGATATCATCTTACACCTGTCAGAATGGCTAAAATCAAAAACACCAATGATAGCCTATGTTGGAGAGGATGTGGGTAAGGGGAACACTCATCCATTACTGGTGGGAATGCAAACTTGTGCAACCACTTTGGAAATCAGTGTGGTGGTTTCTCAGAAAATTGGGAATCAACCTATCTCAGGATCCAGCAATACCACTCTTGGGAATATACCCAAATGATGCCCAATCATTCTACAAAAGCATTTGTGCAACTATGTTCATAGCAGCATTATTTGTAATATCCAGAACCTTGAAACAACCTAGATGCCCCTCAATGGAAGAATGGATATAGAAATGTGGAATATATACACATTAGAATTCTACTCAGCAGTAAAAAACAATGACATCTTGAATTTTGCATGCAAATGGATGTAAATAGAAAACATTATCCTTTGTGGATATCCCAAACCCAGAAAGATGATTATGGTATGTACTCACTCATTAGTGGACCCTAGACATAAACAAAGCACATTAAGCTTATAGCTCACTAGCCTAGAGAAGCCAAATAGCAAGGTGAACCCAACGAAAAACATATATAGATCCTCCTGGAAATTGGAAGCAAACAAGTTCGCTGGGACAAAGGTGGAGGCAAGGGAATGGGGATAGGGATGGAGGTAGTGGTGGTGGGGTGGTCGAAACGGAGAGAGGGAGGGAGAAGGGAGAAGGGATGAACGGGGGAGAGCTTGCAGGAGTGGGAGGGTGGAGATGGAGGAACAGTGGATATTGGAGAAGGGAATAAGATATCTACATTAAGGGAGTCATTTTAGGATTCGCGAGAGTCTTGGCTCTAGAGAGGATCCCAGGTGTCCACGGGCATGTCCCCAGCTAGGTACTTGGGCAGCACAGGAGAAGGTGCCTGATCTAGCCTTGTCCCATAGTCACATTGATGAATATCTTGATCATCACCATAGAAATTTCGTCCGATGGATGGAGATAGAGACAGAGACCCACATTCACATCAGAGCTCCCAAGGTCCAGTCGAAGAGCAGAAGGTGGGAGAAGATGTGCAAGGAAGTCAGGTCCACCCACTGAGACAGTGTGCCTTATCTAATGGGAGCTCACCAAATCCAGTTGGACCAGAATATGATATGATGAGCATATGATGAAACCAGAATCTCTGAATGTGGCTGCCAATGGGGGCTGACTGACAAGCCAATGATAATGGCACTGGGACCTACGTCTTCTGCATGGATTGGCTTTTTGGGAACCTAGTCTATCGGATGCACATCTTCCTAGGATGGGATGGATGGGGGGAGGGCCTTGCCTTTCCCACAGTGCAGGGTACCCTGCCCTCTCTTAAGGAAGCACTGGGAGGGAGGAGGGGTTGTGGGGGAGCAGGGTACCCTGCCCTCTCTTAAGGAAGCACTGGGAGGGAGGAGGGGTTGTGGGGCAGCAGAAGGAGACTGGGACAAGTGGAGGAAGTGTAAATTTTTGAATGAAAAATAAAAGAATATGAAAAAAAGACTGCTATGGTTAATTTTGTTTAGCTAGTGGTTAGCTCTGCCCGTTGACTTAAAACAAACTTTAATGCTAGAATATCATCAAAATTTCATGCATCAACAACTAAACACACAGAGCAAAGAAACATACAGAAAATGTAGGACACCATGAACAAAAACAAATCTTCAAATTATAAGCATAAATGATGGGGAAGAATACTAGTTCAATAAACAGTAAATTCAGGAAGATCATAGAAGAAAACATTGCCAAACTGAGTAAAGACATGAGTACAGAGATATAAGAAGCCTATAGAACATGGACAAGACCAGAATTGAAAATAACCCAAAGTTATTATAATTAAAATAGTAAATATATAGCCAAAAGTGTGTTGAAAATGGCAAAGGAAAAAAGGTACCGGTCATATATAAAGGAAAATCCATTGGAATAAGAACTTATTTTTCCATTGAATCTTTGAAACCTATAAGAGCATGGACTAATACATTCCATGTCCTAAAAGATGATGGCCAGCCTAGACTATGATATTCAGTCAAATTGCCTGTGATAATTGAAAGAGAAAGAAAAACTTACCATGATATAAACTACCTAAAATTAATAACCATAACCTTCGACTTACAGTCTGTCCTGCCTATGGGAGGTGCTGGGATTGGTGGCTAGCCCAATAGCCATCAGAGAAACTTCATTTTGCAACCATTGGAAATAGATGTAGATCCACATTCAAACACTAGGTGGAGCTTGGGGAATCCTGCAGAAGTGGGGAGAAAGGATTGTAGGAGCAAGAGGGATGAAGGCTACCACAGGAAAACTCACAGAATTAACCAACACAGACACATTGGGACTCATAGAGACTGAAACAACAAACACTAAGCCATATTTTGCAGTGAAGAGAGGATTGAACATAGCATAGAAATTATGGAAAAAAATACAAGATCATAATTATTAATATAGAGAATACCACTGAGAGCACAAATTAACAACATTAAGGCCAACAATTTTCAAGTGGTTCTTTGCAGTGGGGAATCCTTCAGTCTATAGTCTGTAAGATATATGCAGCCATAAAGCTTGTGCTCTCTTTCTCCCAGCTGCTGGATTCGGTTCCTACTCCCCATTTTTGCAGAGGACTGTGATCTGTGATCCAACCTAAATAAATAACCCTTTATTATACTCAATTCTGAGTTAGTGTGCGTTTACTTTATAGAATCCAACTTCATCTGGTACACACATGAATCCCAACTCCACACCTACTGCGATAGGTCCAAAAGTTCCAAAAGGTCCATGACCCAGACAGTCTCCCACCTCTGCCTGCCTGGCTTGATTTTTACCTACTAAACAGTTTTTATTTATTTACTTATTTTTGTCAATCCGCACCACAGTAGAGCTACCGCATGGTGACTAGGCAATTTCCTGGGCTTTTGAACATTCTCCCCTCCCCCACCACTTTCCCTGATGCATGGTGTCCTGTATAACTTCTAGTTTGTGTTCCCTGCTTGCAAGCTCTTGGCTCCTTGATATTCTGGACACCAGAAAACTCTCGCCATGTACAGAATTGATTTAATTGCTTTAAATTTGTCAAGCAAAGCATTAAGCCAGGCACCAATGCGTGGAACCAAAGCGGTACAGTATTGTTCACTCCGCTGCTGGTCTATCCACTGTGTATCTGCAACCACAACACCTGCTGGCCAATAAAGATTATTAAACCTACAACAATTTATTGAAATCTAATGGAGTTTAGTAAATCAATAAATTTGATAGTTATACAATGGATGACAATATCACCTTTCAGGAATTTCATAACCTTTTTGTTTATACTATGGATGGTGTTCATAAAGGCTTATATGGCTTTTCTGCTACATCCATTTATTGGATATTGGAAGTTAGCTTTGCTTTTCATATTGTGTCCTTAAGAAAATGATTTGATAACAGAGGCAAGAATGAGGCACTTTTAGAAACGACACAGTCTTTTCAGACTAATAATGAACAGCTAGCTGACAGGATTAATACCATCAAAAAAATCAAAAGTTATCTGAAAAAATTAATATCATTGAAAAGGATAACATTAATTGGACGGGCAAAATTTAATCCATGTCAAAGTGTACTGCGAAATTATCTAAAAGAATTCATTCTGTTGAATTTGACAATCAAAATCTGTTAAAATGTTATGATAGGCTAACAGATAGCATGTCTCTCCAGGAAGGCAATCTGCATGCTATCCAAATAATGTCCAAGGATGAGAAGTCATCTTTAAAGGAAAAACTCATACCTTGGAGTCATAAGTGCAGAATGAGAACCAGAGGCTATGTGCATCAATGAGATCACTAGAAAAATGTATACGGGCCAAGAGATTCAGGGTCCACAAAAGATAGTAGTAAAATCATTTGAAATAATTGAGAAAACTATTGGAACTGATGAGCAGGGAGTGATGGTACAAGGACAGGATTTGACATTGCCAGTACATGTCAGAGTCAGAGATGACTTTCCAAGAGTTTTAGTTTCCTACCCTGAAGATGGACACTAAAAAGAAATCCCACACTAGCTCAGAGCTCAGTATAGTAAAGGGCTATTTATTTAAAGGTAGATTCATAGATCACAGTCCTCTACTCGAAGGGGAAATAAGCAACCGAATCCAGCAGCCGGAAGATAAGGAGGGCGTGCAGTTTACATAGGTATTTATAGTATAAAATGCCATGCTCAAGTGGGTGGGTAACTTAAATGCTACTCACTGAAGGATTTCCTACAGCACCTCCCCCTTTTGTTTAAATAAGAGAGTTCTAAGCCTAATGCAAATTATATACAATAAGAGTAAATGTTGGTATATGAAAACGGAGTGGTGTTGGTTCTGCTCATGAGGGTGGTGGAGACCGGCGATGCTGCAGAATGGAATCTCATTTGAATCAAGATGGATTGCCTAGACCATCTTATGTTTTTAGTGCTGACCCAATTGCAAGACCTTTGGAGTTAAATTTTGAAAGCATTAGGCTTGTTCGCTCTCATGAGTTTTCCTTAGTTGCTGCAAACCCTGGGGCAAACAGTTAGGGATCTAAAAATTACCTCCATGTTTGCCTTTGAATAAGACCATTCACACAGTCAGAAAAAGAACATGAGACTGAGGGCTGTGTACAAGTTCTGGACTCGCAGAATGTTCTGTTGAGAGACCCCCAGAGCATCCTTGGCCAGCTAAGTGAGAAGAGCTCTGGACAGATGGCACAGAATTTCAGTTTTTCTAGGGTTTTTGGACCTGAAACTTCACAAAAAGAGTTCTTTCTGGGTTGCATTATGCAGCCAGTAAAAGACCTCTTGAAAGGACACAGTCAGCTGATCTTTACATATGGACTGACCAATTCTGGAAAAACATATACATTTCAAGGCACAGAGGAAAACATTGGCATTCTGCCTAGAACACTGAATGTATTGTTTGATAGTCTTCAGGAACGACTATATACGAAGATGAACTTCAAACTACATAGATGTAGAGAATACTTAAGGCTATCTCTTTCTCTCTTGAGAAAGAGGAAGGTGGTAACAAAAGTGCATTGCTGCAGCAAGTTAAAGAGGTTACCATACATAATGACAGTTATGACATTCTTTGTGGATGTTTAACAAACTCTTTGACTATCCCAGAATTTGAAGAATCCATGAACAATTGTGAGCAATTTAGTTGAATGTGGATAATATAAAATATTCTTTGTGGTTTTCTTTCTTTGAGATTTACAATGAAAATATTTATGATTTGTTTGTTCCTGTGTCATCTAAATTCCAAAAGAGATGCTATGCATTTCCCAATATGTAAAGGGCTATTCTTTTATTCATACCTGCAGTGGATCCAGGTATCTTATTCTAAAGAAGCACACATCTTATAAAACTAGGAGTGAAGCATCAGAGTGTTGCCTTCACAAAACTGAACAACGCTTCTAGTAGAAGCCACAAACATATTCACTATTAGGATATTGCAGATAGAAGATTCTGAAATGCCTCGTGTAATCTGAGTTAGTGAAATGTCTTTGTGTGATCTTGCTGGTTCAGAATGAAACACGAAGACACAAAATGAAGGTGAAAGGCTGGGAATATCAACACTTTAATGAATCTGGGAAAGTGTATCAGTGTTTTGAAGAACAGTGAAAAGTCAAAATTTCAACAGCATGCGCTTTTCCAGGAAAGTAAACTAACCCACTATTTACAAAGTTTTTTTTTCAATGGCAAAGGGAAAATGTGTATGATCATCAATATTAGTCAGTGTTGTTCTGCCTATGATGAAACACCAATGTACTGAAGTACTCAACCATTGCACAAAAGGTGTATGTTCCAGATACTTCAAGTTCTTCTCAAAAGAAATCTTTTGGGTGCATCAAATTTTCTCAAGATGTATCAGTAGACAATAATTTGGATAGTAAAATAGTAAATGTAAAAAGAACCACTGTTTCATGGGAAAATAGTCTAGAAGATCTGGTTGAAAATTAACCAGTTGGCTGAGGATTTAGAAAAAACAGAAGAAACACAGAACATGGAAACTGAACTTACTGACAAAGATATAGATAAAACTTTAGAGGAATGTAGAATCTTCAAAAGTGACCAGGACGAGAAACTGTTGGATTTAATAGAAGACTTGAATAAAAGACTAATTAATGAAAAAAGGAAAAGTTAACATTGGAATTTAAAATTCAAGAAGAAGTTACACAGGAATTCACTCAGTATTGGACTCAACGGGAAGCTGATTTTAAGGAGACACTTCTTCAGGAATGAGAGACATTAGAAGAAAATCCTGAACATCACCTGGCAATCTTCAAAGATCTGGTTGGAAAATGTGACGCCCAAGATGAATCAACAAATAGAAGTTGTGCCATGAAAGTTGAATTTGTGCCATGGCAGCTAAAGTTTAATGAAGTTAAAGAGGAATTAGCCCAAACCAAAGAAGAATTACTTAAAGCCGGAGAAGAGCTAAAAAGTAGAGAGAATGAATCAGATTCTGGTTCAAGGGCTCAAGACATCAAGTCAGGTTGATACATATTTAATCATCAGTAAATCAGCTTGAAATGAAACAGTTGCAATGCCTAGGACAGCAGAATGCAGACACACCCAGAAAGGAAAAGATTAAATGAAGATGGACTTCAGCAAGGTGAACCACCAGCAAAGAAAAGGCTTATACTTGTTACTCCACCTATCACTGAAGATCAAAAGAAAAGTGAAGAAATACAACAGTCTTTTTCAGAGGGTGGATAAGTCATTAGAATTTTACAAGAAAAGAACAAAGAGTTAAAAAGACCTTTAATTATTAGTGAGAATGAACTCAAAAGTGAAAAGGTGGAAAAAGCAGAATTAAATGAACAGGTTGTGAGTTTGCAGCAGCATCTTTATTTCACTGAAGAAAAGAACTTGTCTCTGAGGACAAAGGTGAAGCAAATCCAGGCCAGTTATGACAGTGTGGTTGCAGTTGCTGAGTTACACACACAGAGAACTGTGAACAAAAAGCAGGAGAAAAGGATCCTGAAATTGTCACAGAAGATGGAAACTGCGAAGCATCTCAAGCAATGTTTCACAGATACAACTAACGCAAACAAAAATAGATGAACTACGGTCACTTGCTTCACCTTCTAATATTTCAAAAATAGATTGCTTCGTCTCCAGGATCTGTCAAATGGTCCTGAAGGGGATAATTTGCTGAACACATCACTACAGCTTTCACGTAATGACTTGTCAAGCAAAGGGGTTAAAGACTATCATATTCAGGAGCTCAGTAGGGAAAGGTCCTTCCACTCTAGTATTGAAGCCATCTGGGAAGTATGTAAAGAGATTGTGAAGGCCTCCTCGAAAAAGTCTTACCAGATTCAGGAACTGGAAGAGCAAATTGAAAACTTACAGGTGGAAGTAAAAGGCTGCAAGGTTGAGAACAATGAACTGCAAGCGAAGGAGATTGAGGGTGAGCATAACGATCACCAACTGGAAGAGAAAGAAAGTCTCATACAGCAGTTCAGAAAAGAACTGCCAGAAAAATCTGTTAGTCTTGGTGTTCAAGCACAGCTTGTACCTGAAAGAGAGGAAGCTCTTTCAGAGCTTACCCAGAATATTGTGTGCTATAAGGTAAAAATAAAGGAACTTGAAATGATGGCAGAGACCCAGAAAGATGAGTGTAGGCACTTAGCTAAATTAGAGTAAAGCATTTTAGAGAAGGAATCTCCCATCTTAAAGCTGGAAGAAAGTCTGAAGGAATTGGAAGCAAATCTCCAGAATCATATCAAAAGCATCAAAGATTTAAATGAAAAGGAAATCAAGTTGAAGGAAGAAATCACATAGTTGGCAAATAATTTGCACAATATGAAACAGTCACTTCGGTTAAAGGAAGAAGATAAACAAGCAGACAAAAAACAGAAAAAGAAAAATTGAAAGAGGAGCTTGCTGCAAACCATGTTCTCACTCAGAATCTCCAAGCAAATCTTCAAGGAAGAAGAGAGATTATGCTGAGCTAAAAGAGAAACTCACTGATGCCAAAAAGCAGATTGAACAGGTACAGAAGGAGGTATCTGTAATGCGTGATGAAGATAAATTATTGAGGATTAAAATGAATGAACTAGAGAAAAAGAAAAACCAGTATTCTCAGGAAATAGAGATGAAACAGCAGACCATCCAGCAGCTCAATGAGCAGTTAAACAATCACAAAATGGAAGAAACTGTACATCAGTAGGAGAGAGTGTGCAAAGATCTCAGTGTTAAAGAGAAGGTGATTGGAGACACGAGACTGACACGAGGAGAACAAGAACAAACTCAGGTGGAACAAGACCGAGTGCTTGCAGCCAAGTTAGAGGAAGCTGATTGGCTAGCCAAAGAACTGAGTAAGAGGAAAGAAAAATTCCAAGATCTAGAAGCTATAGGTAATGAAAGGTCAAATAAAGACCCTGTGGAGGACACAGACGCACTTAGGAAGAAGCTCAGTAAACTTCAGGATGAGCTGCAGAAATTCAAAGAGAAATATAAAGCTGATAGAAGTGGTTAGAAGAAAAGGTGATCCTTACCACTCAAGCAAAAGAAGCTGAAAATCTACGAAACAGAGAAATGAAAAAATATGCTGAAGACGGGAGTGCTGTTTAAAGCTACAGAATGAAGTGGAATCCCTGACAGCACAACCGGCAGAGAAAACTGGCGACCTTCAAAAGTGGAGAGAGGAGCGGGACCAGCTTGTCACAGCTGTGGAGGCGCAGATGAAGGCGGTGCTCTTCACAGCAAGCCCAAGGACGAGTAAGTCCAGCAACTGACTAGGGCTGTATCAGAGAATGAAGGGCCAGAAAACCAAACTGTGAATCTCAAGCCTGAACATAGTGGTTCATTTGATCTTGAAGTAGTTGAAACTGAACTTTAATCAGCAAGTTTTGAAATTTCTAGGAAATCAGCAGAGGATGTAACTGTAGTTCCAGACTCTTGTGAAGTTTCAATAGAAAATGTGCAAAGCACTCGATTTCTCAAACCTGAATTGGAGATTCAGTTTACACTTTTGCAGCCAAACAGAATGGCAATGAAGCACCTTGGTTGTGCTACACCAGTCACAAGATTCCCAAGGCACGGAAGAGGAAATGTAATGAAATAGAGAAGGAAATGTGTTGTAATCGGCGGGCGGGCTGCTTTCGGCCGGGCGGCCACCCAGCTCCCGCCTCCCGGTGCCTGGCTAGCTTATACCAGAAATAATTACACGGAAACTGTATTCATTTAAATACTGCCTGGCCCATTAGCTCTAGCCTCTTATTGGCTAACTCTCACATATTTGTTTAACCCATTTCTAATAATCTGTGTGTCACCACGAGTTGTGGCTTACCGGGAAAGATTCAGCGTGTGTGACCTGGCAGGCTCCATGGCGGCAGCTCTCTCTAACTCTGTCCCCTTCCCAGCATCCTGTTCTCTTTTTCCTGTTTATCTAAGTCCTGACCTATCAAAAGGCCAAGGCAGTTTTTTTTATTAACCAATAAAAGCTACCCAAATACAGAAGGACCCTCCTACACCATTTCCCCTTTTTCTATTTAAACAAAAAAGAAAGGCTTTCATTTTAACATAGTAAAGTTACATATAACAAAACAGTTATCAAGCAAGAATTACAATTACCATATTTAGATCTATTTTATCTTTTATCATAACAATGGAAAACTATGAGTATAACTATCCATTCTTTAACTCCATCAAAGACTCCAAAAGGATAAGACATTACCTAAGTAAACAAGAAATAAGCAACTTCCAAACTCTAGAAATGACAGAGAGATCTTGCTGCTGTCACCCAAAGTTCCTCTGTACCGTTGGGGCATCCATCTTCAGCCTATAGGCCCATAGTATCCAGTAGACTTTTCCATGAAGCAGGAAAATTTAAAGACAGTTCAGTCACTTTCTTTTGTGTCCTGCAGAATGTCTCGTAGACTCTTTCATGAAGCAGGAACCCTGAAGGATCATCTCACCTTTAGACAAGTTTAGCAGTCCTCTTTTTGTGGGTTCTTTGTGTCCAGTTTATGCAACAGTCCAGGCAAGAGCAGTTTCTTGCCCAATTTCATAAGGAGTTTTTTTGATGCCCATCTTCCTCTTGAAGTAGCTGGTGCTGCCAGGAGCAGATGTGTCTCATTGTCATGAAAAGTCCTAAGTTATTAAAACATTAAATGCCATGTTCTGTAGTCTTTGAAAGATATGAAGAATGCCTATCTGAAATATATCTATGCACTTCTAGAAAATCTAACTAACATGACTACAAGCTTGACTATATCAATGATTATCTATTAACAACCTATATTTTCTAATTATACATTACATTTTTAAGTGAACTACACAATCACAATACCTTAATCAAGATCAAAAATACATATATATAACAAAATTGACCTTAAATTTATATCAATAAAGTAAAATTAATACCGATGTAAATTATCCATATCTATATCATCTCCCCCTTTAAATTTAAATTTAAAGAACATTTATAAACAATATTTGGGAATATGGTCGTAGTTACTTCTCTCCAAACTTCTTCCTGCTGTATGGGGGTGCTGTCAATCAGGTCTTTCATGGTGTATCCTGTTCATCTCAGTCACCAGTTGAGTGAAGTAATTTTGTGAAGATGTTCACAGTGACCTTTCAGGAGGGCGTGGTCTATCAAACCACATTGGTGTAGAAGGAATCCACAGGGTCTCATCCTCTGTGAAAACAAAAGAAGAACCTCCTTTCCAAAGCACCATATCCTTAGACCCAAATTTTGAAGCCATTATGCCTTTATGATAATATCCATGCTGGTTTAGCTGAGCAACCCAGACAATGAAATGTCTCTCTGTACTTAGCTCCTTTACATTTAAAAAAATTCAAAGAGATCCCTGACCCTACATAATTTTCCCCCCAACTCCCACACCTATACCAATTATAATCAACCCCTAATTGATGTCCACCTTACTTAAATCTTCTGATTTGTATCCTGCCTTTCCTGATTCATTGCATCAGTATAGAATGTACAGGCTTCAGTTATTGGTGTGTCCCATACAATGTGGGGAAGGATCCAAATAGTTCTCTTTATAAGGTTAATTCTATTGTTTTTGGATAAGTGCTATTAATATCCCCGAAAATATTAGCATAAGCTCTTTGCCAAGAGCTTCCCATAATTTTCTAATTTCATCAGTAATAAAAGGCACTATAATCTCTGCTGGGTCTATACCTGCTAGTTGCCGAAGTCTCAAATGTTCTTTTTTGATTAATTCAGAGACATTTTCCACATAAGTTTTTAACTTTTTACTTGGTTTATGTGGTAAAAAGGTCCATTTGAAGACAATATCTTCCCTCTGTACTAAAAATTCCTGTAGGGGAAATTTTGGAAGGTAATATGACTAGAATACAACTAATATTTGGATCCACCCAATCCACATGTGCCTTCTGTAATTTTTCTTAAGCCCCAGTTAATTCTTTCTCAACATCAGCTGCTAATTCCCTGGCACTATTTAAGTCTTTGTCACCATCTAAGGTTTTGTTTCAATGAATTATTAAATCAGGTGTTATCCCAACATTGGGTCATAGATTGGAAATGTCTCTTAGCTATCTTTGATAGTCATTCAGAGTTCACAATCAATTTCTCCTAATTTGAACTTTTTGTGTTCTAATTTTCTGTAAACCTATTTGATAACCTAGGTAATTGATAGAATCTCCTTTTTCTATTTTTTTCAGGAGAATGTTAAGCACTGAAGATACTCCACTTGGAGTGTCTTTTTGGCAGAACTGGACTTTGGGCAAGGAACTGCTCATGCCTGAATCACTGACAAAATGCACAGTGTCCTGACAGGACAAGCAGGATACAAGCAAAAAGACCTTGTCAAGATAGGGTAGGATGGTTTTTTAAAAATTTTCCTGCCTCTGAAAATGGCTACCCAGGTAGCCAGTTGTCTCTGTCATTTATTGCACATTTTGGAAGTTGCTTGATTGCACTTCCTGCTTACTCAAATAATAATATTTTCCTTCTTAGGTCTTCAATGCAGTTGAAGACTAGATAGTCATTACTTTCCTCTCATGATTTGGTCAAGCTATTTCTAATAGAAGACTTAGACTTCTTAGAATATAATAATTATTGAAGTATTTAACAGATGTTTCTTGCTTGATATTGTTTATGCTGGTTGTAATTTTAAGTTTTATACTTGATATTTGTTCTAATTGTATATGTTTTTTATTAGGCTTATAATTCTCTTATTTAGACGAAAGGGGAAGCTGCTGTAGGAACTCCTTCAGCCAATAGCCTTTAATATGCCAGCCCACTTGGGCATGGGCTTTTATAGTAGAAATGCGGTTGTAACGCTTGCATGCTTTCTCTTCCAGTTGCTAGATTTGGTTCCTCTTTCCCGTTCTTACAGATGATTGTGATCTGTGAGTCTACCCCTAAATAGATAACCCTTTTTACACTCAATCCTGAGCTAAGTGTTGGATTACTTTATAGCATCAGTCTTCAGTACTTTGCAAAACTGAAGAGTTTCTTTACAGATAAAGAAAAAGTCAATTTGCTGAAGAGGAAAACAATAGAATAGTAGAGAATCTTTGCTATCTACACATTGGACAGAGGATTAATATTTACAATATATAAAGAACTAAAACAACAAATCACTAAAACAAATGAGCAATTCAGAAAATGGGCCTGAATCCTAAAAAAATGGCTCTAGAAAAATCACAGAAAAGGTTCTAGTTCTAGCAATTAGTGAGAAACAAATAAAACATATTTAAGATTGCATTTTAGCCCAACCAAAATGGCAAAGATCAATAAAGCCATTGACAACAAATGCTGGAAGGGATACAGGAAAGAAAAGAATCCCATACCTTTGTTGGTAGCATTGAAAACTGGTATCACCACTATGGAAATAAGTGTGGAGAACTCGCAAAATGATAGAAGCAAATCTATCATTGACCTAGACATAGCACTCCTTGTTATATGCCTAGAGGACTTGACATATACCCTTTTTAGCCATGTACATTTTTGCTTTATTCCCAATAGGTAGAAATAGAAACAACCTAAGTGACTTTCAACTGATGCATGGATAATAAACATTTGGTACATATATATCATGTAATACTATTCAGCAGCTGAAGAAAAGTGAAATTATGAACTTTGAAGATAAATGGATGGAATTAGGAAGGATCATACTGTGTGATGAAACCAAGACCAAGAAAGACAAACATTGTATGCTCTCTTCCATTGGAGACTTCCAGCTCCAAATCTTCAGATGTATATATAGATATCCTAGGCAACAGCAAAAGCTAGGAAGGTAAAAAGGGACCAGTGCTGGGGTCACAGAGTTGGGGAGCAATAGAGAATGGTATAGTAGGGTACAAGTGACATGATCAGAGAAATGGGGAACATGAAGAGTCTAATTTGGAAAAGGGATGGAGACAAATGCAGAATAATGAGGATAAAATAATGGTAACGATGTCTGAAAAAAACATAATGAATCATACTATCAACTATTTACCTAGAATTCCTATAATGAACACATCTGTGAACAAATATATGAATAAATTTATAGATATAAATGTACACATATTTATGAAATTTTCTCAACTTGTCTGGCAATGCTTCTTCTAAAACCCAAATAAATTCTAACAAAAACCCCAACACCAGGCATGAGCAATGCTCTTTTGAGTTGTCAGTCAGGGTTGTCCAGGAGACCCACAAAATACTATATGCTACTGCTATTGCTCTTGGTTGCCACACTCAGAGGAGTAAGGTAAGTAAGTTCCTATTGCTGAAGACATTGTATAATGGTAAAGAAAAATGCTGCAGGTCCCCAAGTGGCGGCACTGGGCAGTAGGTCCGAAAGCAGCCAGTCCCAAGCAGGGACAGCACAGTTCCTCAAATGACTGCAGCAGGCCACAAGTCTCAGGTAGGGAGTCACATGGTAGATGAGAAACTTTGATGGGGCTATCAGTCCCATGAGGAAAGACAGACAGATGGGCATGCCATGAGCCCACACTGCAGGTCTCCAAAAGTGGCTGGTCCTGGGCAGGGATCCATGTGGCGGGTAAGAGACAGAGACATGGATAGGCATGCCATGCATAGTGAGGTTGGATATTTATTTAGTGGGTTATGGAAGGGAAGGGGAGAAGAGGTAAGGGGAGAAGGTGGTAGAGCAGAGAGAAACAGAGAGAGAGAGAGAGAGAGAGAGAGAGAGAGAGAGAGAGAGAAAGGGGGAATGAAGGGGACAATGAAATGAGGCAGAAGCTGCACCTCTTTGGGGAAGAAGACTCAGGCTGGAAGCTGACAATCAGCTTGCCTTGGCAGACAGTGGAGGGAGTGGCATGGTTTGTTTCTTAAAGGGACTGGACAGATCATTACATTCTCATGTCTTTTTTATAATGAAAAAGGACTGAGTTTAGGCACAACAGGTTAAATAATTTGGGCAGCAGATTCTCAAGACTGCTTCCTGCTTATTTGTAGGTGTCATCTTGGGGGGGGACCTGAGAAAGCTGGGTGCTGGTGACATTCTAGCATAGCTGGTCTGTTTGTTTCTGTCTGATGTTTGTGGTATGGAAATGTCTGGTGTCTCTTACAACTGTTTAAGATATTGGCAGAACAGAGGACAAAGTTAAGTTTATGGAAAAAAATTAGGATCAGGGAATTGAGGGGGGTGTATCTGACCTGTTTAAGGTGAATCCTTCAATTCAGCTCCCTGGAACTCACAAGAATTTTTTGGGTTTATGAAAACAGAAGTTTTAGATCTATACATTGCATAAACAGTAGCATATTTATATCAGAATGACTGTGACAGATAGTTTTTGCACAATGAAATGTATTTTTAAGACTATGGAAGGCAGCGTGAGAAAGAAATTTGATAACTTGTATTTGTCCTTATACCTTTATAACTTGTAGGTCTTATATTTGTATTTTACTGAAATTTATATTTGGTGAGGTTGTCCTTTTAAACTAACAAAACCACTCAGCTGTCAAACTGTATCAGAGATCTTTGGGAAGGATAAAATTTTACTTGAGTTATTGATTAAAAAACAAAAGAGAACTTACTTGGTTGGCACCTAGAGCTACTCTTCAGCGTCCTCCATGGTTGCATTTGTCTTTTGCTGTTTTCTGCAGGGCCTGCCAGGCTCCAGAAGATCCTGTGGGCTAAGAAATCTGTAGGAAGACAAGTCTACCTCTACCTGAGCAGCTAGGCTGTCGATTCCAGCAATTCTGCATTTGGAGATCTTCAGTTTAGATGAAAAGCAGTTTTGCCCAGTTGTCAGTGCTTGGCAGTTGAACATCGTTCTGTGCCCATTTGTCTTGTGTCTTCTTTAGAGGAAATAGTGTGCTGTTGCTAGGAGCCAATCTGTCTCTTTTTGTTAGGAAAAGTTTTTTTTAATAATTAAATATTTAAATGCCATAATCCTCAGATCTCTGAACAGTTGAGGGTTGTTTATCAGGTGTAACTACAGTATAGAATCTGCCTGGAGAGATGGGTCTGAGTTTGACTATACTGGCTCTTACCTTAACAGGTAAGATTTACACTCATAAAAAGACAGAAAGAAGAAAAACTGCTTGCAATAGAAGGTTAATGGCAGAACTGATAATAATAGAGAACACCTTAATATATTTTAAATGAGGGTTGGGTTAAATATAAAGTATTTTTGTGAGAGACTTAAAAGTACATAAACATGAGACTTCTTGCTTTATAGTCTGGAATGAGATACAATGAATGGATAATTATAACATTTAACAGTAAACAAAGATGCATTTAAGTTACATGTATGGACACATACACACAGAGTGAACAGGAATTGGGTGAAGTGGATGCTATTGGTGGGCCCTACCAAAGGCATGCCCCTGCACAAAACACACATGCAACAGAAGCAAAAAGAGGGATTTAGAGATGAAAACATAAGAAAATCAGAAGGTCAGTCAGGGTAAAGATGGTAGCACTTGATCACCTGACCTGGCTTTCAGTTAAGATGGCGGTGAAGTCACCTGACCTCAGTTAAAATGGCAGTAAGGTCACCAATGTAACAGAGTTAACACTGGGGAATCAGGCAGGGAATACCTCAGTAAAGATGGTGGAACTTGGTCACCTGACCTGGATCTCAGCCAAGATGGTGGCAAAGTCACCTGACCTCAGTCAAAATGGTGTTAAGGTCACCTGACCTCAGTCAAAATGGCAGCGGTCACATGTTGTATGTAAAAGTCCTTCAGTTAAGATGGCAGTAAAGTCACTTGACCTCAGTTAAGATGGTGGTAAAAAGGCACACACGTCAGAGAACTGGGAAATGCCACCACTGCTCAGAACCAGGCACTTCTGAGGGTTGGCCTGGAACACTCCAGGACCATCATGAGGATCATGAGCAAGATGCATGCACATACCTAGTTAGGAAGGGCATGCGACGCTGCACATAAGCCAACACTTTCCCGGCTCAGAGAGGAGGGCCAAACCAACTGCACGTGGGCAGAACACCTGATGCATCTCACATGAACCCCCATGGACCACAGCAAGGAATGGGGGGCTTTGAAAGGGCGTAGACTGGATGACCACACCCCTGCCTTCCACACACTACCAGTAAAGGTGGGGAGGGTGGAGAGGTTGTGGGGTAAAAAGAACACTTCTGCATTGCTGGTGAGAATACAAGCTGGTACAGCCCCTTTGGATGTCAGTGTGGTGATTTCTCAGAAAATTAGGAAACAACCTTCCTTAAGACCTAGTAATACCACTTTTGGGTATATATCTAAAGGATGCTCAATTGTGCCACAAGGACATGTGCTCAACTATGTTCATAGTAGCTTTGTTTGTCATAGCCAGAACCTGGAAACAACCTAAATGCCCCTTGACTGAAGAATGGATAAGGAAAATGTGGCATATTTACACAATGTAGTACTACACAGCAGAAAAAAATAACAACGACATCTTGAATTTTGCAGACAAATGGAGCTAGAAAACACCATTTAGAGTGAGGTAACCCAGGCACAAAAAGATAATTATCACATGTACTCACTCATAGGTGGTTTTTAAACATAAAGCAAAGAAAACCAGCCTACAAACCACAATCCCAGAGAGTTTAGACAACAATGAGGACACTAAGACAGACTTACATAGATCTACTCTACATGGAAAGTAGAAAAATACAAGATCTCTTGAGTAAATTGGGAGCATGGGGACCTTGGGGGAGAGTTGAAGGGGGAGGAGAGAGGCAGGGAGGGGAGCAAAAAAAAATGTAAAGCTCAATAAAAATCAATAAAAAAAGAAATGAAAAAAAAATGATGGTGGTAAGGTTGCCTGACCTCAGTCAAAATGGCAGTGGTCACATATTGTAAGGAAAAGCCACAATTTTTGAGCTGCAGGGATTTTAAGTTTAATAATAAGAGAGACCTAGAGGCATGATCTGTCCTGTCACTTAGCCGCCATGCCACAAGCCGCAGCAGGGAGCAAAAGGTTAGAATTGAAAATAGCTGCCTTGTGGATCCAACCAATCTTGTTGGTGGCAGTAGCGATGGCAGGGACAGTTTGAGGAAACTCCTTCCATTTGCCTGTGCACTGACAGTAGTTAGAAAGCTCCCATAAAAGTGGAGTCAGTGGGAAACCAGCAGAGTGAGGGTAGGAGCTGAAGAAGCAGGACATTAAGGCCTGAGGTTTTAGGGCCTCTAAAAGGCATCCATCCCAGGGGGGATGGACATGGACGGCTTCCTACCCATAGCTGAAACTGTGAAGACATACGAAAAATGGTGACACCACAAGGCCTTTAACAGGATGTCTCCCCCTACAGGTGGGGTGTAAATCGGAGGTGAACACCACGGGAGACTGTCCTCTACCCACAGGTGGAGTGCTACAGCCTGACTGGATCTGGTCAGTGACTTGGAAGCCAGAAATGCCAGAGGCCACTCTGAGCAGCATTTTACAGCAGGGAAAAAAAGAAAAGGAAAATGAAAAAAAAAAATAGAAAGAAGAATTCGAGGGACTCTGGGCCTCTAATTGTGGGAGGACCAGCCCTAGGCCATCTAAACACAATTATAGCTAAGGGAAGCAATCCAGAGATGAATGCCAAGGAAGGGCTCAAACATAGCCTTAAAGACCATGGTTGGGGGCTCTCCCCCATTTCTAGGAACACCAGAAGCTTTCCAGGAGCTCAATAATCAATTTCTTGGGTTTGGAGAAACAGTTAAGCTGATCAGAATGGGGAAACTCACCAATTGAAGTTTGTGGTATGCATAGAAACCACATTCAGGCATATGGAACGTGGTTGTTGTGGAAAAAATACCCGGTTCCAGATCCTGACACAGGGAGAGGGACTTGGGGTGGGAGAGCCTCCCAAGTCTTATGGCACCAATGTAATGGTAAAGTAAAAACTCTGCAGGTCCCCAAGCAGCGGCAGTGAGCAGCAGGTCCCAAGAGCAGCCAGTCCAAGGCAGTTCCCCAAGTGGCTGCAGCGGGCCACAAGTCCCAGTCAGGGAGCTATGCGGTAGGTGAGAAACCTTGATTGGGCAACCAGTCCCACAAGGAGAGGCAGACAGATGGATATGTCACAAGATCATATCACAGGTCTCTGAAGGTAGTAGGTCCCAGGCAGGATACCACATGGCAGGCGAGAGACAGAGACATAGAGAGGCATGCCATGGAGAGTGAGGTTGGATATTTATTTAGTGGGTTATGGAAGGGAGGAGGAGAGAGGGTGTAAGGGGAGGAGGGGGAAGAGCAGAGAGAAACAAAGAGAGAGAGAGACATAGAGAGACAGTGAAGGGGAAGGAAGAGAATGAAGCAAGGCAGAAGCTGCCTCTTCAGGGCAGAGGACTCAGGCTTGAAACTTCAACCACCACTTTACTAACCAGTAAATTCCTAACTGCACTCTGAGTATTTGTCTTTGTACACACAGATAAGTGTAGTTCTTACCCTTTAACACAGAAAGTTTTCTTCGCAACACTTGAAGCCCATTACAGAAGTCTACAATCAATTAAAATGTAGAGTTATGGAACCCCTACTCAATGGAAATACCTATCAAAGAATTCCTGAACCCAAGGATCAGGGAATATTTCAGAAGAGTTAGAGGAAAGATTTTAAGAGCCAGTGGATCAAGTAGTTTGCTGTGAGACTGTGTCTTCTAGTAATGTCAGAAGTTACACCTACAGTCTTACTTAATGATGGCCAAAACATGAGTTGAACTAGGACAGCAACAATGGGCATTCCAAAGGGGAAATGCAAAAGCCTATGGTACCTCTAAACAACATAAAGCACTATAGGAAATAAGGGATGCTAAAAGTAGGGGGAATAGTCTTCTCCAGGGAAGAGCACACCAATTATTTATCATGCCAAATAGTCAGTACTGAAAACATACATATAATTGCACTATATAGACTGAGCAGGTTATACTTAGGAATGTATATGATTTTACCTATACATGCAACAATTAATAAAAAAGAATACATTTTAAAGAGAGCAAGGAAAGATATATAGGAGGATTTGAAGGACAGAGGGGAAAGTGAAAATGATATAATAATAATACTTCTCAAAATTAAAGAAAAACACTATTTTGAGATTCCATCTCACTGTACTTACCACATCTATTATATAGAAAACAAATGACAAGAAATGCTGAATATAATGTGAGCAAAGAGGAAACATTATATATTGTTGGTAAAAGGAAGACAAATTGGTTCATACATAATGGCACTCAATATGTAGATTTCCAAAAAAGGTAAAAACAGAACTATGATATAACCCAACCCTACCACAAGACACATACACAAAAGATCAGTCGTACTATAGAGACATGCCCACTTTCATTATTTCTCTATTTCAAGATGGTTGGAACTGAAATCAGCCTAGATGTCCACCAGCTGATGAATGAAAAATAAAAAATTTGCATTTGAAGGAATATTTGTAGACAAATGCATGAAAATGGAAAATATAGTAGTTAACCTAGGCCCAGAATAATGAATGCCACCTGTTTTCTCTCATACACAGATTTCACCTTTGGATTTTTATGTTTGTTCACTTAACATGAATGTCTAAGAGGCCAGGAAGCTCTAAAGGGCCTCTTGGGGTTGGGAAGAGAGATCCTTAGAAGTAGATAAGCACATATAGTAGAACACACATTACAGAAGTAGAGAGAGAAACTCTGCAAGTGGATAGGTTGAAACTAGGATTATGTGGGGCATGACTCTGAGAATATAATGTGTGTGTTTGTGGGGCATGCATAGGATTTTGTTTTGAAACAAAATTTAGGATGTATGAACAACCACATGGAAAGAAATCTTTGTAAACTAATAAACATGTTTTTGTAAGGGAAGAGTTTTAAATCAGGAATCCTGTGTGTGTGTGTGTGTGGATGATGATTCCAGAAGCCATAGTTATATAAACAAAAATCCCAGTGCTAAGCATAGGATACCTGGGTATGGCTGTTAATTAGGAAGGTCCTTGTAGTTCCTCAAACAATTTATGTTGCTGCAATTGCTCTTGGATAGTTAGACCTTATTTCTGAAGGAACTAGATGCTTATACCCTATTTCTTAAGGAACTAGATGCTTATACCCTATTGTTGAAGAAACTAGGTACTTAGACCCTATTGCTGAATGAACTGGATAGTTAGACCTTATTGCTGTAAAAACTAGATACTTAGACCCTATTGTTGAAGGAAGTAGATAGTTAGACCATATTGCTGAAGAAACTAGATAGTTAGACATGGAGAAACCAAGTTGGAACTCATGTGAAAGTTTTCACCTTTCATGTTGTGGAAGGTGCTGTGCAGGCTTCTGGTGAAGAAGAGCCAATCATTTTACAAGGCAGTAGGTAATGTGCACTATAATACTGATCTGTCAGGCAAGGTGCTCTTATTGGTAGAGTAGTGAAGTGACTGATATGGGGGTAACCAAAAGCTTTGTGGTTGGGTATGAGGGCTATTTGTTGGGGGAAATTTATGTCTAATGCTTTAAATATATCTACTCAAGAACTTGAAGAATATATTTCTATTGTTTTGCAAAATGAAAATGGTGTCAAACTGCCTTCTATATATTTATAACTATAAATTAGTGTTATTTTTAGGACTAGTGGATACATCTTGGCTAATGAAGAAATTAACTAGGTTTGGTCAATCAATTAATTTCAAATCTCTAAAGTCTTAAACCAATTTTCCTTATAATTATAACTTGAAGTCAGTCCTAAAAAGAGATATGGGCAGACTATTTAGGAAGCATCCCCAAAAGAGGGAAAATTTTTCATGTACTTACTATACATTTTACATGTGGAAACTCCATAAAATAGAGATTTTAAAAACAGCAATAATTTCTAAAGATTTTCAGTGTTTACTTTGCAATAAGATTCTTCTTTAGTGCCAGATATAAAATGTCCACAAAATGAAACTTAACTTCAGTATGTGAAGAGGTGTTTGTCCACACTGGGAAGTGCCAAAAAAGGTATTAAGTCTAAAGGTCACATTTAATGGATGTCCTACATGCACTTTAAAGGAGACATGGTGCTATTTATTTGACATGAGGAAGGGAAGGTAACGACATTGATTACAGAAGTAAGCAACCAAATCTGCTGAGGAGATCTGTGAATTTAATGGTTAGTACTGTACACATCTTGGGTAAACACTGTCCATTTAGAAACCCTTGTGATAAGTAGGCACTCAGATGGTATAATAAGCCATTCATGGCCTGCTTGAGCAGTACTGAAGGCACCATGGCCAAGCTCATTCTTGTTGCTGGTGAGTCTGTAGCCTTGCCTTGTGTCTGTCTTTCTCTGGATCTCGTAACCATGAAAGAGTCATTACACTGCACCTCTATAATTTTCCTTCCTTTCTTCTCACTGCAAGTGTTTTTCCTTCATACAATCAGTCTTTCTCTTGTTCTCAAAGCTCATGCCACTGGCATGGCCACAAAAGCAAGTCTCACTGTCTTTCAATACTTGCTTTTCTCTTTCCTGTCCCATCCAGTCATTCTTTTCTCGGCACTTAGCTTCCTGCACCACCTGTCTTAAATAATATTATGTTCATTTATTTCTTCGTGTCCTGGAACTAACTCCTTTGGAGATAAAATCCACAGGAATTCATATAGAGCCATGCAAGTTGTCTTTGCTCTGCTTTCTGCAGGTTTATTTCTTATCTATCCTTTATAGTCCTGGTTAGGTGATGATGACATACGTGTCCCTCTGAGACATTCAATCCAAGTGGTGGATTAAGTTGTTGTTTAGGCCCAGTTCACATCTAAAGCTTGCTATATGCTTTAAATTTGTGCTTTAGAAACTTTATTTCTCTTCAAAGACTTTATCTAATGAATACTGAAGCCCAACGTATAAAAGAAGCAGTGGCCCACTTCTCTCGACAGTGGTTCAAGCTTGTGGTTCCAGTACTCAGGTGACACAGGCAGGAGGGTCTCCATGTCAAGGCCAGATTAGCTACAGAGTGAGACGATGCCTAAAAGAAAGTGCTCTATTGAAGCCAAGGAGCAGCTTCTGGAGGCTTGCATCATACATTCTCTGGGAAAACTTCTCTGAAGATGCTTCTAACATATTCCTGCTGCTCGACTCACTGCTGTGGAGGGTGTCTTATCTGTTGAAGTCCTGAGCTCATATCAGCTCTGGAAATGAGACACATCTGATGCACAGTCACTGAGTGCAGAGAATTTTGAGCAATTTCAGTCAGCTCTGCTTCGTAGATAGTAGACTTACAAAAAAAATTTATGACTCAGAATGGAGAAAAGGGTGATGGGTATTTTTGATCAACTGGTAAACTGTAGATCAAAGAATGTTCACTGAAAAGATCGCCCATTTACACAAGTCACAACACATGGTAAGCGGATGAACCATAAGTCTCTAGAGTTATATCTGAGAGGATTCAGACAGCTGGTTCAGAATAAATATGTATTTCCTCTCACTAGGTCTGGCCCTTCTGCTGAATGCTTATCTGGGTAAGTCACTAATTCCGTGATTTATTGTTGACAAAATGATTAGCTACCCTAAAACTCAAACAGCCAAATTTACCCAAAGTGATTTTCTGATTAATATAATTAAAAATACACCCTGGTGAAGTCAGACTTCTTTCTTTGTGGGACCATCAGCTCCCCAATATGGATACTGAGACTTATTATTAAATTATGGGTTGTCCTTTTGTTCAGGCTTGTTATCAACTAATTCTATAACTTAAATTAACTTGTTTTTTTTTTATTAATCTACATTCTACTATGTGGCTTTTACCTGTCTCTCCTTCTGTATGCCAGACCCACTCCTCAACTCACTGGCATCCGTCTTGCAGGTAGATTCTAACTGCCTGAGTTTCTCCTTCTGTCCAGAAGTCCTGCCTTTCCTTTCCTGTCTAGTTTTTGGCCATTCAGATTTTCTATTAAAACAATCACAGTAACACATCATCAGACAGTGTACAAATATCCAACAACACCCCAGTGTTACTCTATTTGGGAAATAAAACAAGAGATAAAACATAATAGAGAGAGAGAGAGATGGGTTTGTTTTGTGGAGGAGTTGACTTTTAGCTCAGCCATTACTACTATCCTCTATAGCTTGACTACCTAAGGATTCTTAAATTCTCATTCACTGAGCTTCATGGGACCACTGGGCTTGAAGAACTATGAGTATTCCATTTTAGAAGAAGTCTAAGATTTTCCGAACTCTCAAACAGAATATAAACCATTTTTAACTCATCTGTAGGAGTGATCAAGTAATCACCTCCAGCTGGAGATCAGGCATATGAAGCAGGTGTGGGGGGGCATAAACAAAGCACAAACTTTCATCATAGTTAAATAACATCTATATTAGACCATCATCCTTATTTTTGACCACCACAGGGTCTGCCTACAAACTGGTATGCTACTTCTCCAACTGGGCCCAGTATCGGCCAGGCCTGGGTCGTTTCACGCCTGATAACATTGACCCTTGCCTGTGTACTCACCTGATCTATGCTTTTGCTGGGATGCAGAACAATGAGATCACCACCATAGAATGGAATGATGTAGAGTTATACAAGGCTTTCAATGGCCTCAAAAACAGGTAAAAGAAAGGGGTAAATATCTAAATTAGTATCATTTTGACCAGTTGTTGCCAAATCCCAGTTTCTTTGAAGATATTACTCAAAAACTGACTATAACATGTCAATGTTTATCATCTATCTATCTATCTATCTATCTATCTATCTATCTATCTATCTATCTATCTATCTATCATCTTTTACTTTTAAAAATTAATTTTAAGAATTTGTATAATGTATTCAAATCATATCATTACCTTATTAATATTCCTCAGATGCTCTCTCTTTCTCTACCTATACAACTTTATTGTCCTCATCTTTGTTTTAAACTCAGTCTAACTTGTGCTGTCTATATATTCTTAAGTGTGTGTGAACCCACTGGAATATGGTTTGCCTACAAGGAGTCACACCACTCTCCCAGAACATATTATTTGGCACCAGTGCTTCAGCTAGAGATATGACCTTATGCCCACCTTCCATTTCCATGATGGTATTTTGTCTGGCTTGAATTCTTGGATGTCTTGTGCAGGCTGTTCCAACTGCAGTGAATTCACATGTGCAACTTCCCTGTTGTTTCTGGAAAGCACTTTTATTGTAGTCTCCTGTCTCTGCTTCTTTCTACCCTGTCTTCTGTGATATTTCCCTGTTTGATTTATGGCCTGGTCCACAGGATGAAACTCATAAAGGCATTATTGTCAGGACCAAGAACCTGTGAACAGGTTCTTTTTATTTCTTTTTGATACAAATGGTTTCCAAATACGAAACAGTGTTATGAATTGTAGACACTATGTTGTAGAGATAAGCTCTGAACTCATTCTCTCTATCTCACTAAGAGTTTGTATTGCGGACCAACATCTCTTTAATTCTTTCTTCCCCTGCTTAAACATTATAACTTCAGAATGATAGTTTTTGCTTCATTTTACTATATTTTATTTTGTCATGTTTAGCTATCTTTTAGAAGCCTATTCTTTTCTAATAATAGTCAGAAAGGGAGTGAATGTAGAGAGAATAATAAAGGTAAAGGAGTGGGAGTTGTTTGGGGGGAGAAATAATAATCAGGGTATATTGTATGCTAAAGGAATCTATTCAATGAAAGCAAAAAATAAAATTCTTCCATCTACTTCTCTGAGTTCAAATATTTTAGATTCTGCTTATTAGTGAGATTTTGTATTATTTGTTAATCTATGACTTATTAATTTCAGCGAACATATCTTTAAAGTTAAATATTTCGTTACAAATGGCAGATTTTATTCTTTTAAAGATTGAATAACATATTTAATTGAATATCATAGCACGTAATTTTTAAAGTTTCATTTTTTCTAGATATTTGCAGTGATTATGTTCCTTAAATAACTGAGAATAATGCTGTGATGAATATTGAAGTGCTATTATTGACAATATGGCTTATCTATTCTGTTTTTGATAAAATCCACTCTCAATAATGTTTTAGTTTGAATTTTTCTGATGAGTAATGGGCCAACTATTTTATATATCTTTAGGACATTTAAGTTATTTTTAAAAACATCTACTCAGGGTCTTCTCCCTTTTACACCTTGTTGTTTCCTTGCTATTGATATGAGTTCTTGATATATTTGGGATAGTATCCCTAGCAAGATACATAGTTTGCAGATATTTTCTCCTCTTTATTAATCTGAAAATCAATTTACTTCAAGATCCAGTCCATCATTCATGGGTATATACTCAATGAATCATACATTTTACTATAGAGATACTTGCTTATCTATGGTCACCGCTGTACTATTCATAATAGCCAGAAATGGGAAACAGCCTAGTTGTCCATCAGCTGATAAGTAGATAATGAAAATGTGACACATTTACACAATATAGTATTATTCAACTGTCAAGAAAAATGGAATTTTCAGCTAAACGGATGGAGTTAGAAACCATCATCCTGAGCAAGGTAACCCCAACCCAAAGGATAATCATCACATAATTTTTCGTATATGTGGATGTTTGACTTTAAGCTTTGGATATGTGTGTTTCATCTGAATAGCCATAGAGATTAGGTAAAAGGGATCAGGCAGGAGGATTCACTCTTCCAAGAAAGGAAAGAGAATATAGTTTTATAAAGAGATAAAAGGAAAATAGAATAGGAAGATTAACTCGGGGAGGGGATGGTGGGCTGAATAAAGGAGAGAATAATGGGAGTGACAACCTACACTAAAGGCTTTTTGACAAATCATATGGAAACCTTAGAGATTACGTATTTATTAGATTACATATAATATATATAAAGATATTTTCTTTTATTGAAGATAGATTCTTTTTCATACAATATATCAAAATTACAGTTTCCCCTTCCTTTTCTCCTCCCTTTCTTCCTTACCTCCCATTCCCAGAAGACCTACCCCCTTTCTGTCCTTATCAGAAAAGAAAAGGCTTCTAAGAGATAATAATTAAACATGACAAGAATAAGATATAATAGGGTAGAAGAAAGACTACCATACTGAAGTTGGACATAGAAAACCAACAGTAGGAGAAGAGCACAAAGCACAGGCACAAGAATCACAGACCCACTTGCTTTCACAGTGAGGAGTACCATAATATACTAAACTAATACTTATAATATATATGAAGACGATGTGTTTTAGGCCACTGTAGGCCACATGATTGTTGTTTCAGTCTCTATGAGTTTATATGTACTTGTTTAGTTGATTCAGAAGTCCTTGGTCTCCTGGTGTCCTCTATCTCCTCTTGATCTTAGAACCTTTCTGCCAGCCTGGTGGTGGTGGCGCATGCCTTTAATCCCAGACACCAGGAGGCAGATTCAGGCAGATCTCTGTGAGTTTAAGACAAGCATGGTCTACAGAATGAGTTACAGGATAGTCAAAGCTACACAGAAAAACTCTGTTTCAGAAAACAAAAGAAAACAAAAAGGAATCTGCCTCTTATTTGGCAGGATTCTCTGAGCTCAGAGGGGAGGGACTTGATGGAGACCTCTCAGTTACACTCTCTCACTGTATAATGTCTGACTGTGGGTCTCTGACTCTGTTCCCATCTTCTGCCAGAAGAAGTCTTTTTGATGATTATTGGATAAGACACTGGTCTATGACTATAGCAGAATACTATTAGGAGTCATTTTAGTTGTATTTATTTATTTATTTATTTATTTATTTATTTATTTATTTATTTATTTATAGATCAGTAGTGCTTTGTTTTACTCTAGTTCTTCGGGCTATCTGTTTGCTCGTTCTTGCCCACCCTAGAAGTGTCACGTATGAGTTCCTTTTTATGGAGTGGGCCTTAGGTCAAATCAGACATTGGTCGGCTTCTCGCAGAATTTCTGTGACACCATTGTCCTAGCATATTTTATAGCAGGACAGATTGTAGGTCGAAGATTTTACGCCTGGGTTGGTGTCCATGTTTGTGTTTCAGTAGCCTGCAAAGTACTTTCTGACACTAAAGAGACTAGGACACATCCACCTTTTGGAGGGGGGAGGGCTTGGACTTCCCACAGGGCTGGGCACCATGCCCTCTTTTAAGGAAGCAGTGGGAGGGGGGGATCGGGAGGGGACTGGGAGAAGGGGAGGAAATGTAAATTCTTTTTTTTTTTGAAGGGAAAAAAATAAAAGAATATGGGAAAAAAAGAGACTAGGACACAGGAATGTAGGCTACATGTGGGCACCAGCTCAGCTTCTTCATGTTCAATGAGTAATGTGGATGTTTTCCTTGGCAATGGGTCCCCACTGTCAGTTTGTGTAGAGTGGCTTTTTTTTTTTGCAACATCCTGGTGTATTTGTGAATTTCCATGGGATACCCTTGGCCAACAACTCAATTGAATGTAACCAGTCCTACCACTGAATACCTTACCTGGCTAATGAGGGTTACCTTTATAGATTTGAGGAACTTTCCATTTTATTAGGTTTCCACTCAACAACCCAAATTCCCCTCCTCATTCTAACTGTGCAGTTGGGACTTTTTCTCTCCTAACAGTAAGGTCCCAATGCAGGACATGGAGACTTTATTAATTATGAAAGCTCAGTCAATAGCTTAGGCTGGTTTCTAACTAGCTCCTAGAACTTAAATTAACCCATTTCTATCAATTTGCATGTTGCCACATGGCTCTTGGCTTGTTAACTCATGTACATGACTTTCTTACTGTGTGTCTGTCTTGTAACTCTGCCCTTCTTTATCCAAGCATTCTCTCTGCCCTGAAAATACTGCCTAACTGTTGGTCATTTAGCTTTTTATTGAACCAGTACAGTGACATATCTTTACACATATCTCATTACGTTTCCCCCACCTTTTTTTTAAAGGAAAAGGAAAGTTTTTAAGTCTCATATAGTATAACTATATCCAATAAGAACAATTATCAGTTAAAAATTGTATTTACAATGTCCATTCCATATGTATTTGGTAATTTTAAAGAAAATATTCCATTATTTATCCTCTCTTGGTAAGTACAAAATTTTGTATGTAATTTACCTTCTATCATAACTAAGAAAAACTGTAACTCTAACTAATTAGTCTTCAACTCCATCAAATATCCAAGAAGTATATAATTTTTCAAAAATGTAGAAATGACAGAGAAAACTGGCTACCTTGATAGTCACCCAAATTCCTCTGCAACATTGGGGCATCTAATATTGGCATACATGTCTAAAATATTTGGCAGACTTTTCTATGATGCAGGAATTTTGAAGGGCTGCCTTGCCTTATCTTGGCAAAGTCTGACATTGTTTTTTCTTTGTGTCCTACTTATTCAGTTTGTACAGCATACTGTCAGTAGTCAAGGCTAAGAGTAGTTTCTTGTCCAAATGGTTAGTTTTGCTATATTGAAAGCAAACTATATATGGAGTTTCTTTGATGTCATTTTTCTTCTCTCAAATAAACTGGTGCTTCCAGGAGCAGATGTGTCTCACTGTCATGAAAAGTCCTATGTTAACAAAATATTTTAAATGCCATATACTAAAGGTCTTTGAAGTATTTGAAGACCATCTATCTATCTAAAACTTATCTCTGTTTTACTTTGAAAACATATTTATCATGGCTACATGGTTGATTGTTATAAGTGACTAACTATTAACCTGCATTTGTTTATTTACCTAAATAATTTTAATAATAACTTTCAAGGACTATAAATTTACATTAGGTTGTTAATGATCTGCATAGGGAAGATATCTTAAAGAAGAGTAGAAACATATGTATGGCATATTTCAAGAAAAATGACTTTAGATTTGTATCTATATACAAAAATCCATACCAATGTAAAATATGTAAGACTGGGGATGTTCAAAAATAGATTCAACAAACCACCCTTTTATTTCATCATTTTATACTATAGATTCTATTTTTTCTTTTCATAAAGAGATCCCTGAATCTAATCTCCCTCTTTTTTAGTTTTTTTCCTATGACCAATCACAATATTTAACCAATACTTCTAAACAATGACAAACATCCATAACCCACAGAATGACAAAAATACACCAACCCCATTTCTTGCTCTGAAAACATATAAATTTTTAAAGTTAACATACATATCTGCATTAGCACAAGTATGGACTGTGCATTATACACAAACCAATCAAAGATGATGTTTTTGTTCATGTCTGAGCAGGTAAAATATATATCACCTGTCTTGTTGTTTTAGGTTTATTTCTTTATGTCTGTATCTAGGACTTTCAGGGGTTCTACCCTAATCAAATATAATCTCTATCAACCTTGAATGATCCTACACCCTTTCATTTTTTGTGGATATAAAAACATAACCTCTTCCTCAATGTAACATATAATTTTGACTTGCATTTTGATGTTAATGCATTTTAAAAATATATACATGGTTTAATTTAGTAGTTTTTATAATTAATGTCTCTCCATAGGTATTTTTTGCCCATCATCAATCAAAAAATTTAATGTCAATACAACACCATACTGGATTCAGAATCCTTGTGAATTTGCCATGTCTATGTGGATTAATGTTTTTTATTATTTATAAACAACTTCCTTTTTTATATGACTCTCCATACCCATTTTCTTTTCTTTCTTAATCCTATGCATATTTTACAACACACTGTAACCTGTTTAGAGTTTTTTTTCCCATAACAATCTGCTTTACTCTGTATCTATAACCTTTTTGTCTGCATGAGCAAAATTTTAAACTGCCACACAGTTTAGTTTATGGCAAGCTGGGAGTTCAAGGCCACAGGTTGTGGCCTGGAGATGCATCTTGTATGAGAGACCGTGGGACTACAAAGCCATGTTTGTCTCTATTTTTTTTGTGTGTGTGTGTGTTTGGAACCTTTATTTATGTGTGTTTAAAGCTTTATTAGGTCTTATGTGGAAATACATGCCCAGACATTGGGAACCATTTGTAATTTGACTTTTCTGTTTCAGCAGCCAGCTCTTCAGGGTCAAAACTGAGACTTTTTTTTCCATACATTGTTTTTTTTTATTTTTTCCATTCAAGAACATAATTAAAGAAATAAATTTTTTACCTTTCTTCCCCTTCTCCCGGTCCCCTCCCACTACCCCCCCACCCCTCCTCCCTCCCCCTTCTTCCTTGAAAGAGGGCATGGTGCCCTGCCCTGTTGGAAGTCCAAGGCCCACCCCCATCCCTCCCG
>PVIU01015416.1:0-48432 GCA_004026605.1 Ondatra zibethicus | reverse complement strand
TTAATTTGATGTTAGCTGTCGGCTTGCTGTATATTGCTTTTATTATATTTAGATATGATCCTTGTATCCCTAATCTCTCCAAGACCTTTATCATAAAGGGGTGTTGAATTTTGTCAAATGCTTTTTCAGCATCTAATGAAATGATCATATGGTTTTTTTCTTTCAGTTTATTTATATGATGGATTACATTGATAGATTTTCGAAGGGATTTGCTGATGTCTTGCAATTTTTTGTTTGCCTTTTCCTCCATTTCTTTGAGGGAATTTCTCATTTCTTCATTAATAGTTTCAGACATTCTCCTGAACATTTTTTAGTTCATTTTCTTCTTCTTTATCTATATTTATATGTTCAAGTCTTGCTGTTGTATGGTCTTTAGGTTTTACTGGTGTCATAGTGCTCTTTGTGATGTTGTGTGTGTTCTTACCTTTTCTACTCACCTTTTCCTCTAGTAGGTGTGGTTGGGCTGTCTGTGATTCTGTTGATTAATCTTCTAGGTACCAGTGAATCCAAGGGTCATATGGTTGTTCCTCATGGTACATTCAGTGCTACAGTTCTAGTTACCCCATTCATCACTCCATGTTCCTGGAGATCCTTCAGTGCTCCTGGGCTTTGCTCTGCTTCCTTGACATTTGCTGTCTCAGGCCTGCTCTAGCCTAGGTTTTCAGCTCAGACCTCTTTCTGTAAATGTCCCTGGTCTGGATTCATTCCTGCATAGGTCCCTGGCTTGGAGTTGGTCCTCCAAAGGTCTCTTGCTCCAGTCTATTCCTTTGTAGTCCCCAGGCTCAGGTGCACCCAGACCCGCAGAGGACCTGGCTCAGGCTTACTCCCTCAGAGGTCCTAGACTCATGCTCAGACCTGCAGAGGTTTCTGGTTTCTGCCTATTCCCTTTGATGTCACAGACCAATGCCTGGACCCACAGAAGTCCTGGCTCAGGCAACTCCCTCTAAGGACCCAGACTCATGCGTGGGCATCCAGAGATCTCTGGTTCCTGCCTACTCCCTTGGATGTCCCAGATTCATGCCCAGACTGGCAGAGGTCCTGGCTCAGCCTTAGTTCCTTGGAGGTCCTAGCCTCATGCCCAGACCCACAGGGTCTTGGCTTTGGTTTATTACCTTGAAGGTCCCAGATTCATGTCTGGACCCTCAGCAGTCTCTGACTCTGGCTCACTTGCTCATTGTTGCTCCCCTGTACCTGTTCCGGTGGAGTTGGCTGTCTCAGGTCTGCTCTGGACAAGGTGGCTGAAACAGACGTGGTCCACCAATGTCCCAGAACTCTAGACTTTTTTAAAAAGAAAACAAACTATCTTTTTTCATTATATGTACCAATCCAAGTTCCCATTTCCTCCTCTCTTCCCAATCCCTCCATATAACCTTACCCCCACCCCCATCCAGTCCTCAGAGAGGGTAAGGAACATTGCTCTGGGGAAGATCCAAGGCCCTCCCTAATGTATCTAGGCTGATAAGGTATCCATACAAAAAGAATAGGTTCCTAAAATGCCAGTACATGCAGTAGGGTTAAATCCTGGTGCCATTGCCAGTGACCTCCCCAAGCCTGTCTCAGCTATGCAACTATCAACCACAAGCAGAAGGACTAGTTTGGTTCTATGCTTGTTCCTTCCCAGTTCAGCTGGAGTTGGTGAGCTCCCATTAGCTATTTTCTAAATCCATCCATTTTGCATGCAAAATTCATGATGTCATTATTTTTTACAGCTGAGTAGTACTCTAATGTGTAAATGTGCCACATTTTCTTTATCTATTCTATGGTGAGGGGCATCTTGGTTGTTTCCAGGATCTAGATGTTACAATAATTCTGCTATGAACATAGTTGAACAGATGCCTTTGTAGAATGATTGAGAATCTTTTGAGTATAAGCTCCCAAGAATATTGGTGGATCCTGAAGTAGGTTGATTCTCAATTTTCTGAGAAACCACCACACTGATTTCCAAAGTGGTTGTACAAGTTTGCATTCCCACGAGCAATGGATGAGTGTTCCCCTTACTCCACATCCTATTCAGCACAAGCTATCATTAGTGTTTTTGATCTTAGCCATTCTGACAGGTGTAAGTCGATATCTCAGTGTTGTTTAGATTTGCATTTCCCTAATGGCTAAGGATGTTGAACGTTTTCTTAAGTATTTTTTGGCCATTTGATATTCTTTTGTTGAGAATTCTCTGTTTAGTTCAGTATCCCATTTTTAATTGGGTTATTTAGAATTTTGATATCTAATTTCTTGAGTTCTTTAAATATTTTGAAGATCAGTCCTTTTTCTGATGTAGGGTTGGTAAAGATCTTTTCCCATTCAGTAGGCTGCTTTTTTGTCTTATTTACTGGGTCCTTTGCTTTACAGAAGCTCCTCAATTTCGGGAGGTCCCATTTACTTATTGTTGCCCTCAGTGTCTGTGCTACAGGGATTATACGTAGGAAGTGGTCTCCTGTGCCCATGAATTGAAGACTACTTCCCACTTTCTCATTTATCTGATTCAGTGTGTTTGGATTTATATTGAGGTCTTTAATCCATTTGAACTTGGTTTTGTGAATGGGACAGATATTGATCTATTTTCATTCTTCTACACATTGATAGCCAGTTATTCCAGCACCATTTGTTGAAGATTCTTTCTTTATTAGATTGTATAATATTAGCTTCTTTGTCAAAAATCAGGTTTTCATAGGTGTGTGGATTAATATCCGGGTCTTCAATTTTATTCCATTGGTCAGCTTTCCTGTTTTTATGCCAATACCAAGCTATTTTCATTACTGTAGCTCTGTAACAGAGTTTGAAGTCAGGGATAGTGATCATTCTGGATGTTCCTTTATTGTACAGGATTGTTTGGGCTATTCTAGGTTTTTCATTTTTCCATATGAAGTTGATTATTGTTCTTTAAAGGTCTATGAAGAATTGTGTTGGGATTTTGATGAGGATGGCATTGAATCTATAGATTGCTTTTGGTAGAATTGTCATTTTTACTATGTTGATCCTACCTATCCAAGAGAATGGGATATCATCCCATTTTCTGGTATCTTCTTCAATATCTTTCTTCAAAAACATAAAGTTCTTGTCAAATAGGTCTTTCACTTCTTTGGTTAATGCTATCCAAAGATATTTTATGCTATTCATGGCTATTGTGAAAGGTGATGTTTCTCTGATTTCCCTCTCAGCTTCTTTATCATTTATATATAGGAGGGCTACTGATTTTTTTTTTTGAGTTGTTCTTGTATCCTGCCACATCACTGAAGGTATTTATCAGCTGTAGAAATTCTCTGGTAGAAATTTTGGGGTCCCTTATGTATATTATCATATCATCAGCAAATAACAAAAGTCTCATTTGTTGTCTTATTGCTATAGCTAGAACTTCAAAAAATATGTTAAAGAGATATGGAGGGAATCAACAGCCTTGTCCTGTTCCTGATTTTAGTGGAATCGCTTTGAGTTTTTTCTCCATTTATTTTGATGTTGGCTGTCAGCTTGTTGTATATTGCTTTTTTATCATATTTAGATATGTTCCTCATATCCCTAATCTCTCCAAGACCTTTATCATGAAGGGATGTTGGATTTTGTTGAATGCTTTTTCAGCATCTAATGAAATGATCATATATTTTTTCTTTAAGTTTATTTATATGATTGATGACATTGATAGATTTCTCTATGTTGAACCAGCTCCACATATCTGGGATGAACCCAACTTGGTCGTGATGGATAAGTTTTTTTATGTATTCTTGGATTCAGTTCGCCAGTATTTTATTGAGTATTTTTGCATCCATGTTCATGAGTGATATTGTTCTGTAATTCCCTTTTTTTGGTTGAGTCTTTGTGTGGTTTTGGTATTAGAGTTACAGAGGCTCATAAAAAAGTTTTACAGTGTTCCTTCTGTTTCTATTATATGGAACACTTTGAGGAGTATAGCTATTCGCTCTTCTTGGAAGTTCCAGTAGAATTCTGCACTAAAGCCCTGGGCTTTTTGTTTTTTAATATGGAGGTTTTTGATGACAGTATCTATTTCCTAGCAGTTTATAGGTCTATTTAAATTGCTCACATGGTCTTGATTCGATTTAATTGGGTCTATCTTGAAAATTGTCCATTTCTTTGATATTTTCCAAATTTGTGGAGTACAGGTTTTTGTAGTGTGACTTAATGATTCTCATAATTTCCTCAGTGCCTGTTGTTGTTCTCCTTTTCATTTCTGATTTTGTTAATTTGGATGTTTTCTCTCTGCCTTTTGATTAATTTGGATAAGGGATTGTCTATCTTGTTGATTTTCTCAAATAACCAGCTCTTTGTTTTATCGATTCATTGCATTGTTTTCTTTGTCTCTATTTTTTTTTTATTTCAGCACTCAGTTTGATTATTTCCTGTATTATACTCCTCCTGGGTGAGTCTGCTTCTTTTTATTCTAGAGCTTTTAAGTGTCCTGCTAAGTCACCTGCTAAGTGACCTTTCTCCATTTTCCTTATGTGGGTTCTTAGTACTATGAACTTTCCGCTTAACACTGTTTCATAGTGTCTCATAGGTCTGGATACGTGGTGCCTTCATTTTTATTGAATTCTAGGATGTCTTTAATTTTTTTCTTTATTTCTTTCTTGACACAGGGGTGGTTCAGTAGTTTACTGCCCAATTTCCATGTGTTTGTAGGCTTTCTGAGAGTAGTATTGTTGTTAAATTCTAATTTTAATCCATGGTGAACTGATAAGACATTGGGGTGGTATCTGTGGAGGTTTGCTTTTTTACTGAGTATATAATCAATATTAGAGAAGGTTCCATGAGGTGCTGAGAAAAAGTATATTTTTTTGTGTTTGGGAGGAATGTTCTATAGATGTCTGTTAAGTCCACTTGATTTTTTACTTCTGTTAGTTCTCCTATTTCTCTGTTAAGTTTCTCCTGTTCAGTGGAGAGATTGGAGTGTTGAAGTCTCCTACTATTAGTATGTGAGGTTTGATGTGCAATTTAAGTTTTAGTAATGCTTCTTTTACATCTGTGGGTGCTCATGTATTAGGGGCATTGATGTTCAGGTTTGATACTACATATTGATGGATTGTTCCTGTTGTGAGTATAAAGTGTCCTTCTCCATATCTTCTGATTGATTTTAGTTTGAAATCTATTTTGTTATAGGACTGAGCCTGCCTTTTGTCCTGCCACCTGTCTTAAGTCCCGAAATAATTACACAGAAACTGTATTAATTTAAACTTCTGCCTGGCCCATTAGTTCTAGCCTTTTATTGGATAACTCTTACATATTTGTTCAACCCATCTCCATTAATGTGTATTGCCACTTGACTGTGGCTTACCGGCATGAGTCTAACCAGAGACCATCTCATGCAGGAGAAACATGGCGTCTGCCACACTACCTTCTTCCCAGCATTCTGTTCTCTTTTCCAAGCCTATCTAAGTCCTGCCCTATCAAAAGGCCAAGGCAGTTTCTTTATTTAACCAATGAAAGCAACACATATGCAGAAGGACCTCCTACACCATTGTTAGATATTAGGTTAGCTACACCCACTTGTTTCTTACATCTTTTGATTGGAAAACCTTCTGCCAACCCTTTACTCTGAGGTAGTGTCTGTCTTTGAGGTTAAGGTGTGTTTCTTGTATACAGCAGAATGCTGGATTCTGTTTTCATATCCATTCTTTTAGCCTGTGTATTTTTATAGGTGAATTGAGTCTGTTGGTATTAAGAGATATTAATGACCACTGGTTGTTAATTCCTGTTATTTTTAGTTAGTATGTTTGTGTATTTCCCTTCTTTGGGTTTTGCTGGTGGAGGGTTACCTGTTGCCTGTGTTTTTGTTGGTGCAGTTAGCTTCCTTGGGTTAGGGTTTTCTTTCTAGTACTTTCTATTGACTGGGTTTGTGGATACATAATGTTTAAACCTGGTTTTGTCATGGAATATCTTATTTTCTCCATCGATGGTGATTGAAAGTTTTGCTGGGGATAGTAGTCTGGGCTTGCATCTGTGGTCTCTTAGCCTGCAACTCATCAGGCCGGGACGTTCTGGCTTTCATGGTTTCCACTGAGAAGTCAGGTGTAATTCTGATAGGTCTACCTTTATATGTTACTTGCCTTTTGTTCCTTTGCAGATCTTAATATTCTTCATTATGTAAGTTTTGTGTTTTGATGTTTTGATTATTATATGGCAAGGGGTCTTCTTTTTTTGTCCTGTCCATTTGGTGTTATGTAAGCTTTTTGTACCTTAATAGGGTTATCCTTCCTTAGGATGGTAAAGTTTTCTTCTATGATTTTTTTGAATATATTTTTTGTGCCTTTGAGCTGGAGTTCTTCTCCTTCTTCTACCCGTACTATTCTTAGGTTTGGTCTTGTCATAGTGTTCCAGATTTACTGGATGTTGTATATTAAAAATTTGTTGGATTTAATTCTTTGATCAATGAGTCTATTTCCTATACAGTATCTTTAACACCTGAGATTCTTCCCTCTATCTCTTACATTCTGTTGATCATACTTGTCTCTGTAGTTCCTGTTCATTTAACAAGATTTTCCATATCCAGAATTCCCTCAGTTTGTGTTTTTTTATTACCTCTATTTCATTCTTCAAGTCTTGAACTATTTATTTCACTTGTTTGATTATTTTTCATGGGTTTCTTTGAGGAATTTATTAATATCTTTCAATTTTTTGCCTTTTCCTCCATTTTTAAGAGAATTTGGGGTTAGGATGTAGTGGGGCTAGGAGCTTGGAGGGTCAGATAGATGGGCTTGGCTAATGGGGAAGCCTACCTGCAGGAAACCCTCCTGCTGGCTGGCTAGAAAAGCCAAGGGAGTTAAAGGGGGGCCTCTAGGTTTGTCCCACTGTGGAGGTCCTAGATAGTGGGGAGTTCTGCTCTGTGACTGTTCACTCACCTCTTAAGTCCCCTTAGTATTGGAGCAAACTCTTAAGTCCCTTCAGTCTCTAGAGTCTCTAGATTTTAAAGTATTTCTGTCAATTTTTTTTTAATGTTCCATTATTCTTAGATATGAGTGTTGTGTTGTTGTTGGTTTTTTTTTTTTGATATACCAATTGGGTCTACACATCCCACAATTAGTTGTTCTCTGTATTTTGACTAGTTGCTAATTCAGCCAGAACAACCATTGACAACACAGAGACCTAGAGAGGAGGCCAATAGTAGATAAAGACACAAGTCTTTGGGTTCACTTTAGGCAGAAACAATTTTTATGTTTTCTACAGATGTTTATATTTAACTAGCTACTGAAAATAGCACTGCAGGAATAGCATGAGCAAATGGTGTGTTGACCCCTTTATCTAAATTGTTTCTTCATCACTTACCTGTCCTGGTGGTATTGTTTATCCTAAAATATAGGGATCCTTAGATGTTATTGCTTGCCTTCAGCTTTCTGCAGACACATAAGCACATATCTTTCAGGTTTTGTAACTGAAAGTGTAACCAGAGACCATCTGAATCCCAACAAGTTGTAGTTTCCTGTAATAGTGTGCATCTTCTGCCAGGAGATCCTTCTTTGATATGGGGTGAGATATAGCATATAATAATATAGTTCATTGCATTTGTGACTTTCAGCTTTATATTTATCACTCCTATGAGCCTTTAATTTAGTTGACAGTTTTTTTTATTTTTCAAAGAACAAAAATTGTTTTGCTGTTCTCAAATACATATTTTTGGATTTATTTCCATATCATTGCCTATATAGTTCTTTACCTATCTTCCAAGATGAATGCTTAGCTCATGAATTTTCATCATTTGGTCCACAAATCCATTCTTACAGTGTTCCTTTGATAAATATGTTTAGACACTGTGTTCACATTTTGCTACATTGGAGTTACTTGTTTGAAATTGAGGCATTTTCATGTCTATGGGAATTTGGTTTCAACTCTGAGATTTATGGGAGACTATTTATTATGATCAATTAATATAATTTGTTGTTGACATAGTTACAGTTTCTATTGCTGGGGCAAAAACATCTCCTTAAGGTTACTTTGTATTTTTTCTACCCTATATTTTGTTTCCTTCTAATTCCTTGTTTTTTTGTACATAAAGAGTTCGTATTTTCTCCATTTGCTTTCTTGACAAACATTTGTCCACTATATTTTAGATGTTATTGTTGAAATTATAGCATTCAGATTTGATTATCAACATTTAAGAATGCTTCTTTACAAGTCAGAATTCAGAATCACTTTGAAATTATCCTACCTATGTAACAAACATTCATCAATGAAAGATTAAAAATCCCAGAATTCATAAACAATAACAGGTATTAGTCAAGTATGTTATAGATTCTCCATCCTATGTATGGCTCTGTTTTCATGAACAGACTTTTAGATCACAGATGCAAATAGAACTCTATTCATATATTTAAATCTTACATCATGGAAATTAACCTGAACTACCAGGCTGACAGTATTATTCTCAGATATTTTCTTTAAAAATTTTACTGAATATTCTTTGTTTTATTGATCTCTGTACTGCAGGGTGCTATTTGCAGGTTCCAGCTAGGAGGCAGAGGCTGATACCAATCTCTGAGAGGAAAAACTATATAATTTGGATCAATTCTGCATAAAAGTTTGGTTTCATTTGCTTATTTGTGCTTATTTGTACACATATACGTTTCAACCAACACCACTTTGTTTTTCCTAGCAATTATTACAGAAAACTGGTGCTAAAAAGAGGTGGGAAGTAAACATGTCTATCATCATCACAAGGACATTAATTATTCTGGGATTTCTCAGTTGATATAAGAAGAAAATATGTGTATCAATCCATATTTGTAAACAGAGAAGCAAGAAGCATACATAGTCATACACGTATGTTGAATGTAAAGAATGGTGGGTAATAATACCATGCCATGAGTTGAATGAAAAAAAATTAATGCAAAAAGAAAATGAGCTTAGCATTAATATTCTTCACTCTCTGCTTCTAAAACTTCAGATAAGACATGACCATCAGCTACTACAGGGGTACAGTACATGTAAAGGGCAGAAATCTCATACTGTGATTCAAAAAATTCCTTCCTCAGGTTTTAACTGTGTTTCAATACAGAGGCATGAAAATAAACTGATAGTGAAAGAAATAAGCTTGATACTAATTATTTTAATTGCCACAGCAATATTATTATATTAAAAATGTTATTATTAAACTTTACAATTGATGGTATGTTGTAGAAATAGCAATCTGAAAATGATGTAAATTTTCTGGAAAAATAAAAATACCAGGAGAGTTTATGGATATACTCATGTTTTTGTTTTATTTTAAAGAAACATATGTAGTTCATAATTGACCTTTAGTGAAATAAATTTGGAATTACAAGTTTACTAATAAAAATAACAACCCAAGGCAAGATACAGGATTCTACCAGACACTGTGGGGTAACAGTTGTGTAGCTTGGTCTGTTTGTGCGACACTTAGCAGTAAGATCAGGACCTGTCCCTAGAGCTTAGCTGGCTTTTTGGATGCTATTCCACATGTTGGGATGCCTTGCCCAGCCTTGATGCATGGGAAGGAGCTTGAGTCTGCATCACTTGATATGACATGCTTTGTTGACTCCCATGGGAAGCCTGATCCTTTTAGAATGGAGGAGAAATCATTGGGGCAGTAGAGAGAAGGTGGGGGGACGGAACTGGAAGAGAGGAGGGAGAGAAGACTGTGATTGGTATATAAAATAAATGGAAAAATTAATAATAAAATTTAATGCCAAAACTCCTCAAATTATTTCATAAAATAGAAACAGAAGTGACATTTTGCTTTATGAGGTCACAATCACCCTGATACCTTAACCATACTAATAACCAATAATGAGGGGAATTATAAACCAGTTCCTCCTATAAATATACTAGTAAAAATTCTTAATAAAATACTTGAAAGAGAATCTAACAATGCATTCAAAAAGAACATCCACCAAGATCAATTAGGCTTCTCCCAGATGCAGGGATGTTTCACCCCATAAACTGATAAATTTAATTCACTATATAAATAGAAAGAAAAACCAAGATCATGCAATTATCTCATTAGAGGACGACAATACCTTGGACATAATCCAACATTCCTTCATTATGCAAATCTTGGTGATAAAGTAGTGGAAGGGATATACTTCAAAAATTAGTAGCATTCCTATATACACATGATAAACAGAAAGAAATCAGAGTATTACCACATTTCACAATTGCCTTAAAAGATATTATCTTGAGGTTAGTTAAAGTCTTTTTTGATAAAATCTTGAATACATTGAACAAAGAAGTTGAATATGTATCAGAAAATAGAAAGATCTCCCATCCTCTTGTGAAGAGACTCCATGAATACAGCAAGTCTTAAAAATGAAAACGTTTCATTGGGGTGGTTCTCTTACACTTGGGATGTTCAGCCCATTATTATTAAGGTGGAACATGGAAGCATGCAGCCAGACATGGTGCTGGAGAACTAGCTGAGAGTCCTATATCCTGCAGGCATCAGGAAGTCATCTGAGTGTCACACTGAGGAAAGCTTGAGCAGAAGAGACCTTAAAGCCCATGACCACAGTGACACACTTTCTCCAAGATAGCTACACCTACTTCAATAAGCCTAATCATGCCACTACCTTTGGGGGCAATTTTCTTGCAAAACACCACACCCAGGATTGTAAAACAGTTTGGAATAATAAAAGAACAGCAGAAGGTATCGTATCTCCAATCTCAAAGGTGTAACAGAAATAAAAATATTATAATATTGGCACAAAAACATAAATTGATAAACTTAAGGTAGGCATCATGTTCAACAGTAGATGGACAACTGAAAATGAACCCAGTGACTTCTTTTGAGGTTCCTCATCTCCTAAGTTGTTGTGTTAGGGATTTTACTTTTTTCTTTCTATCTTTTTTATTCAATATTTAAAAATTTTATTATTTTCTCTTTATTTACCTTACAGATTCTTTGCATATATATTGTGTCTTCCTGTTTTTTGGGATTTTTGAGTTTACCAATGAGTGTGCCCCTGCCACTATATCTATTTCTTGTGCTTTCTCTTGGGTTGTTTTCCTTTAATTTGTTTGTTTTTATATTATTTTATAGTATATTATAATCTTTGAGAAGCCTGCTTTTTTATTGCTGCTCTTGTTTTGCTTTGTCTTTTTTTCCCTAATGACAGGCTGGAAGTGGGTTGATCTGGGTGGGAAGGGAGAAACTAGGAGCAGAGCTAGGGAAAACCATAATCAGGATATATTGCAGAAAAAAATATCTTCTGTAAAACAGAAAGAAAACAAAAGCTAGCATACAATAGTTGAAACTATTTTAAAGTGTCACACTTTTTACAGTAAAAACATTTGGAAAGTGAAACTTTTTAAAAATTTTTATCTATTTATTTTCAATTCCTGGTTTTAAATCTGGCAATCACACAGAGATTAAAGGTTATCAGCATGGTGGAAAGCAGTGGCTTCCCACCATCCTAACATCGCCGTTCCAACCGTTTTACATAGTTCTTCATGTTGCAGTGAACCCCATCCATACAATTATTATTGCTACTTTATGATTGTAATTTTGCTACTGTTATGAAGAATGATGTAAATAACTGTTTTCTGATAATCTTTGACAACCGTCAAAGGAACTGCAACCCGCATATTGAAAACCACTTCTCCAGAGCTTAAGTAAATGAATAAATTTTTAAATTTGGTGTAAAACACTGCTTTAAACTACTGATAATGTTTAGATGTCTAGTTTAGGCTTCCTGTAGAAGTGCAGTGAAAAGTTGCAAAGAGGAAATATTTATTTATTTATTTCCAAATGGGCATATGTTATATCAGTATCCTGTACAATAAAGGAAATTCTGGATGCATCACAATTCCTGACTTCAAACTCTACTACAGAGCTACAGTACTGAAAATAGCCTGGTATTGACATAAAAACAGACAGGATGACCAATGGAAGCAAATTGAAAACCTGGATATCAATCCACATACCTACGAACACCTGTTTTTTGACAAAGAAGCAAAAAATATAAAGTGGAAAAAAGAAATCATATTCAACAAATGGTGCTGGCAAAACTGGATATCAACATGTAGAAGAATGAAGATAGATCCCTATCACCATGTACAAAACTCAAATCCAAATGAATCAAAGACCTCAATGGAGTACTACACCACAGCAGAGAAAAATAATGGCATGTTGAAATGTGCAGGCAAATGGATGGATCTAGAAAACATCATAATGAGTGAGGTAACCCAGACCAAGAAAGACAAATAGCATATGTTCTTACTCATAAGCAGCTTTTATACTTTAAGCAAAGAAAAAGCAGCCTATAATACACAATCCCAAAGAATATAAACAAAAGGAGGACCCAACAGAGACATACATGGATCTAATCTATATGGGAAGTAGAAAAAGATAAGATCTCCTGAGTAAATTGGGAGCATGGGGACCATGGGAGAGGGTAGAAGGGGAGGCGAGAGTAAGGGAGGTGAGTGGAGAAAATATATAGCTCAATAAAAATAATAAAAAAGAGAAGAAAAACCAAATAATAAATAAATAGATAAGTAAATAAATAAATACAAATGCAAATGACTAAAAAACCTGCACTTAGTATCAATTTATTGTTTTAGAAGCCAATGGGTCATTAGAAAGAAACAATTGGATAAAATGTGATACTATCCTCCTTTCAGGCTAATACAAAAAAGTTACAAAACAAATACGAAGAATAAAAAAATCATAAATGGCATTTTATTTGTTTTTAAGATGCATATGTAGTATAGAAAATTAGTATTGGCTTCTGTTAACATTCATTCTTTATAAGGTTAACTTAATGTTTTACATAACACAAACATAAAAATGGGACTAGATTGAAGTGCTAAATAAAAATTACATATTTCCTAAATTGCCTGTGAAATGCTAAGCACTTACATTAAGTATTTATTCCAGAGTGCAGATCAACATCAAAAGTGGTGCTCAAATGTTACTGGCATGTGATTTAAAACAGGGAATTTTGGGATAAAAACTTAAATCCTGGTGGCATTGTTTCTGAGTTATACTCTCTGAAGACAAAAACTCAGGTCATATTTTTTGGAAGCAATATTTGATATGTTTTTAAATATTTATAGTTTGTTATATGAATTAGCATTGCATACTCTGTTCATTTTAGATCACCATTAAGAAAGAAACTGTGATAGAATTAGAATTTCACACTAGAATTTCACCTTTCCCTTAAGAACATGGGTATTTTCTGAGCAATGTAGCACTAGAAATATGTCATTGTGTGAATGTCATTGAGTATACTTCCAAAACTTTAGATGGTTTGTGTAGTTGTTATCAACTTAGAATTTACAGCTAATTGTTTCCAGGCAACATGCCTGCATAACATACTGAATGCTGTAAATTATTTTAGCAAAATGGTATTTATGTATCATAATTTATCTAAATATAGAAATGTGTGTTTTAAAAATGTTATGAAAGAAATATTTTACAGTTCTATTATAATCTTATGGGACCCAAATTGTATGCACGATTTGTTTTTACTGATATGCCAATAAATTGTTCATGGCACTATCATTTTTTCCAACTGGAAATAAAATGGTGACATAAATTGGAAGAAGTGAAATATTCCTAAATAAGGGTGTTTCCTAGTTTTAATTAGAAAATAACCTTTTAGTAGCATATGTGATCAGGAATACTACAGGTTCTATAACAAATTATAGAAATGTGTGCATGTGCTTTTACTGTATATGTGTCGATATCTATATATCTATATATTTATATATACTACATGTACATTATTTATTTATACTTAAATATAAATAAATAAAATGTTCAGATGGTTGGAGACGCAGTTCAATGTGCAAAATCACTTGAATCACAAACAGGACAAAAAATGATTTAAACATAGACAAGCAAAATGGCTTTCCAAACACAATTCATGGGATTAGTGAATCAAAAAGCTGCTCATAAGACAAAACAAAATTGGCAAAACCTGTTTTAATGAATTAAAATGAAATTTAAAATTATAGAATAAAAAATCATATATATATACAATTTCAGAAATACAGCCTCATTAGAGATTGTTACAAGCAACTAAACACCAAGAGAGATAAATAAAAAGAGAAGGGACTAGATATGCATGTTCTTAGGCAGATTGATTGCATGCTCTGCATTCACAGAGGCCCAAACTGAGATTCCAGCCCTTACACCAAAAGCCACATATAGCTGCAGAATGGATTGCTGAGTCCTGCTGGCCGCAAGCTTAGCTTTAGGTTCAATTAAAGACTTTGTCTCTAATGAATAATCTAAGGGAATGATAGAATAGGAGGCCTGACATCCTCCATTGTGCTTTTCATATACATGAACATACTTATTAATGTCCAAACACATATGCTTAAATATAGAGCATGCATAAAACACACCCCACACACATACTTCATATAATAGCCTCTTATAAGGTCTCCTTGTAAAGATTTTGACCTTATCACACATTTCCTGGTCTTCCCTTCTCAGCCTGTATCTTCTTAGAAGATTCCCACAGTTATGCTCAGGAGTTTGTTTCCTAGGTTATTCTAACTCTCATCAATATAACAATACAGATGAATTATCACAACCATCACATTTTCAAAATGTGGAATGAAGGACAAAGCCACATGATCACCCCAATAGTTGTAGACAAAGTATTTGAAAAATGTTAACATTATTTGATAGAAGACCCAGAAAAGTACATATTCTGAAACATACCAACCTTTAAAAAGCCTATAAGTTACAATCACATAGCCAAAATCATAGTGAATGATGAGATCCTGACAGCATCTATCATCTGAAAGAAACATTCCAGTTCTCCCAAATTATATTTGACATATCACACAAGATCCAAACCAGAACAACCAGGGAAATAAAGGGTATTGCTGCTATGATGAAGTGACATGATCAAACATAGTAAACCCAAAACGTTACACCTAAAATGATTGAAACAAATAAATGAACTTTGAGAATCCTCACAATCCAAAATCCATGTAAAATGTAAGTAGTGACATACAGTGAGTTCACTGATATTGAATTATGTGGACAAGATAAGAATGACTTAATCCATTTACAACTAGAAGATAAACCAATTAAAGCAAGGAAAACATAAGAACTAATTTTACCCAATGTGTAAAATTATTTCTACAATAAAAAGTATAAAGTATCAATGGAATAAACTAAGGAAGACACAAAATATATTAATAGCTAACTTCTGTTCAAGGATTGATAAAATCAATATTGCCAAAATTAATTTGTATATGAACAAAAAAACTAAACAAATGTTAAGTATTCAAATCTACATGGAGAAAAAAGACCAAAATAGGTGACAATATTATTACTTACCACACTTCAAACTGCAAACTTGAAGCATAAGAAATCCTAAGTGATTTTTCATAAACACAGACACATAGAACAAAGTAGCAAAAGAGAGTCAAAAAATAAGCCTACACATCCAGAGATAGTTAACTTTGAATAAAGGGACTAAGAACATTTTTGTATAAAGGACAGTTTTGTTGCTAAATATGGCTGAAAAATTATAACAACATGTAAAAAATTACTTTTGTATATTAAAACTTAAAAGTGATTTTAAAAATGTACAATGTGTATATTTGAGACCTGAAACTATGGGAAATAATTTAAGATACTCAAATGTGAAAGTAAAATTGGAGTGGGGCAGAATATTTGCAGTAAAGATAAACAAATATAGCCAAATAATATTATGTTACTCAAAAGACTTCTGCAATGTAGAGGTTGCAATAAGAATGAAGAGTCAAGCTAGAGTTTGGGAACATATGTAGAGTGATATATTTGAAAAGCATTTATATTCTAAAATACATAAGCAACAGTGATGGCTAGGTTTATACAAAATTGACACACTGAAAAGGAGGGAATCTCACAGAAATGCCTACATAAGATCTATTTAGAAGACATTTTCTTTATTAGTAATTGATGGGAGAATGCCCAGCTTTTTGTGGCTGTTGTCCCCAGTGGGCTGGCAGTCTTGGGTTCTACAGGAAAGCAGGCTGAGGAAATCGTGAGGTGCAAGCTAGTTAGCAACAGCCCTCTACAGCTTGCCTCCAGGTTCCTGGCCTGTTTGAATTTCTATACTGACTTCTATAGATGAAGAACAGTGATATGGAAGTATAAGTCAAATAAACCATTTTCTTCCCAAACTTCTTTGGTAATGATGTTTATCACAGCAATAGTGACATTAATATGACTGTCCACTAAAGTTTAATAACAAAGAAAAAAGAGAAAGTAATTTAAAAGGGCAATAAATTTAAATAGATGTTTCTCAAAAGAACACCTACAAGTAACCACATTTATAGAAAAATATACAGTATCTAAAATAGCCTAATTTTAGAGAAAACCTAAAATTACAGTAAGACATGATACTCAAGCCAGAAAGACTATTATCAAGAAGGCTAATAAGTATTTGCAAGGATGAAAACACTTGCACACTTGGTTGGAAGGCATCTGATACAGACATTATGAAAAACAGTACAGAAGTTCTTCAAGAAACAATAACATGACCTAGAAATTGCACTACAGGACATATTTCCAATGGAAATGAAATTGATATGGAAAAGAGACTTCTCATGACCATATTAATTGCAGCACTGTTTATAACAGCCCAGAAAAAAAAGAAACAAAACTACTAGGTCATTTATTGCTGAATAGATAGAAAATTGCAGCAGATACACATAATGAAAATGCTATGTACACACACACACACACACATACACACACACACACACACACACACACACACACTCACACACACATCCTGTTCAGACTATAAATGTTTCTGCAGTACAAGTACATGTTCGGGCATGTTCTGGCTACAATAACAAAATAGCACAACTTTGGTAGATTGAAAGTTTTCATTGGGGTTTTGATTGATTGCATTGTATACATAGACTACTTTAGATAGTATTCATATTTCAGTAATATTTAATCCCCAGTCTACAAAAATATGAAATCTTTCAAATTGTGGGTATTCTCTGTATTTATCTCCAGTTTTGTTTGTTTATTTGTTTTCAGTCTATAACTCTTTGCTTCATTGGCTAAATATATTTGTATTTATTTAACTATTTTTGAGGATATTGTACTTTTGTATTATCATAACATGCATATAGCAATAATTTAGTTTCTTCATTTCTGATTATTTCTCAAAAATATTATTTTGTCTAATTGTTCTATGATTTCCAGTTCTACATTTAATAAAATTTGCAAGAGTGGTTAATCTTAGAGACTGTCATGGTATTGTAACACAGAGTTACTACCTTGTTAATAGAAAATTAGTTTTGTAGAAAGAAAATTTCTTTTTCTATAAAAGTTAATCTCAAAACTTACTCTTTTGAAATTTGAATAGAAAATCATCATGTGCTGATAAATGAAAGTTTCGGTTTTGTTCAGCTCAATTTTCCTAGCCCATATACACATCAATGTTTAGGCGTTTTTTTATTTATTTTTTATCAGATCTGGGGAGTAAACCAATGTTAATGTACAATCTTTGTGTCAGTATGTGAAGACAACTCAGAAGGATCAATGCAATAGCCCTGTAAACTTTACAAACCATCATCCTTTAAAAGACTGCTATGCTAGTAATCCATAGCTTTACTCTAAAATCAATTATCTTTATTTTTCCTAAATGGTAAGGAAACCATTATCCTTTATCCTAAAACAAATTACATTAAATTTTAATAATTCTGGGTGAGTTCAGCTATGAATTCTCAATTATGCTTCTCAAGTATTATTGTATCTTTTCTTTAAGTCACATGCTACCAACAGATGATAAGATAATATTCAATCCATAAATCTTCAATAGAAAACAAAAGGTAATGTTTTCCTTGGCATGTTAGTGGAATTCTATTACTAATTCTTTAGCCACTAAAATAATGATGAAATAGTGTATGTTTATGTATGTGTATGTCTCTCTGTTTGTTCATGTCTGTGTCTTCACGTGTGTTAACAAATATTGAGAGCTGTCATAAGGGATTACAAGTAATGAAAAGAGAGTATGACGAATATGTAAGCTAGTGACAAAAATGATCTGTTTATGTTTTATGTCACTAGAGTTTGCATGGGGCATCTGCCATTGTAATTTAGAGAAATTCTGTCAATTTCATGACATAAATTTTGTAAGCCTTAACGCTTAACTACGCATTAGAGAATTTTCTGATTGTAGAAACAAATATTACATAGTGGAGATGGTGTTTTTATAATAAAAATATCATTGAGCAAGAGATTTGAAGACTACCAGGATGTGTGGGTGGGTATAACTGAATAATCACAGCAACCACAGCAGTAGAGTTGGAAATTTGTTTTAAATATTTCACACATTTGAATACCATTGCATTTAAACTTACAATTATATTCACAATTAAAACTAGAGTTATGGGTTTAATACAAAAATATACAATAAAATAGTACATACAGAGTATTTACTTGAGTACATGTACATGGATAATGACATCAGTAATCAGTGCTTAGAAAAAGAAAAATTTCTCTGAGATACGTCCTAGTATATACCGTATTATTTGGTGTTTATAAAGAGCCAAAAACTGGGGTAAATAAGTGATCATCACAGTTAAACACAGGTGTTTGTTGGTATGATAAGAAAACTGTGAATATAGAATGAGAGAAACATGTAAATCTTAGAGTGAAGAAGAAATATGCAATGTGGCCCTACAAAAGTCTAAGCTCATCCCCTTTAAACCAGTGTGCTGGTCTTTCATTGCTATGCATCTACAATGTCAACAGATGGATGCTATGTATTAATATATGAAACTGACTTATAAATTGTCTCTCAAAATTCCTGTATGGTTTTAATAGTTTTATATGAAAATTTTCAATTTTAAAATAAATTTTTATTTTAGGTCACATAAAAGCATACTTTTCTTTTTTGTTTCCATTTCTTTTTTTCATCCACCCCACCCCGTTTTCTTTTGGACATCTCCAAAGATAGAATTTATAAGGGTCTGAGTAAAAGCAGCACCAGGGTTCAAGAGGAGTGGTGTAGACTTGCTCACAATTAAATCCATCTGAAGGAAACAGTGAGAGCCTGAACTTTAGGAATGAAATCTCATCTAATTTCAAGAGAGCTTCTGAGAAGGGCACTAACTTTGGATTTAGTAATCAATAAAGTGAAAACCAAATTTAGAGGGATGTTTAAAAATTCTAAGTAGTTGACAGGCCAAGGGCCTCCTTATTTTTGTTTTTGACATAAAGCAAAGGAACTCATAGGTACATACTGCCTTTGATGTTAATTATAAAATACTCTTTAAATAGGAAAAAGAATGTGTATTTCTAGTAGTCACAGATGTAAATCTCAGTGCAAGATAACATTGCTTAAAAATGGTTATACTAATCCAGATATAATTTCCCACAGTGTTTCTTTGTACTCATCAACATTTTCAATAATTTATGTTATTTACTTATGTATTTAAATTAAAGCATTTTATTTCCTATGGTTAATATAGTATTTTTATTTGAATACAATAAAGTAAACAGAACATCTACTTCTGTGATTCCCCAATGCAGCATATTACATGTCTTAAAATACTCCATCCTCACTCTCTTTTAAGTCAATACAAAGTTCTAGTGTATGATCCATGAAAATGACATTCTTATACCTACATTAAACTGTACCATGATTGAATTATGGAAGTGATATTACTCAGAATAAGACAAGAATCTCGTTACACTAAAAATGCTGACTTACTCAAAAAAATGTTAATGTCCAATTGTTAAGCGTCTCCTCTGAGAATAAAGTTCATGTAAAATTAAATGTTCTAACGAGACTCAACATAAATGAAATCTGCAAATGGATGAATAATTCATGGGTAGAATTTTGAATACCAGAAGATTCTTCAATAGATTTGGCTACTCTAAAATGTCGAGCTACATTTCTTAAGGAAAATTAACCTTCAAAGCCAACACAGTCCTTTTAAAATTCTCTTCTATTTATTATGGGGATTTATGATAGTCTCTTTATAGTTAACTTCTTAGCAGAAAAATTTTATGAAAGGTCTGGGCCATGTTTGAAATCATTGAATATTTTTCACAATTGTTAATAGAGCAGCTGGCTAAAAACTGATAAAGATCCATGAATGTGCATAATTTCCAAAAGGAAAGAGAATTAACAATGTTTGAAGGAGTTAACTTTCATGATGAAATGTTCAGTGACTCACAATAAAAACTGCAACTGCTTGTGCACCTCTCTTTGCTCCCTTTAAAAAGAAGAAAGAAAATTTCAACAAGACATAGCAAATAAAAACAGCTTATTCTTCGTATTTTAATGAAAATGTATTTATAAGAAATATTGCACAACCTTTGGAAGAAAATGTAAGTTGTAATGTGATAATTTTATAATAAATAATAGAAAATTTAAGAGAAGGAAGAGGAGGAATGCAACCTGAGATGTTCTTTAGTATTGATTTAATTGTCTGGTGGAAAACATACATTACATATTTCTAAATGAGAACAACTGTCATTATAAAAGGAGTTACATAAGTTCATTTAAAGACATAAAATTTATATAGAATTAATCACAACTTAAATTTTTCATGGCAGAAAAATTGTACTGACACTGTGGGGAAGTACTCAGGTATTTTTGCCAAACACAGCATCAAGAGTTAAGCCAGTAGGAGGGATGGATCCAAACACATGGTCAGTGATCCTCACTGTCCACCCTAAATTTCTGACACTCTATAAAATTTACATTTTTAAAAGTTTGTATAAGCTTAGGGCTGATTTTCAAAACATAGCCTTGAAATATTGAACATTTAACACCTAAGGTGGTCATCAGAGAGAGCAACGCTTATTTCAAAGCCACGAGAGACTATATCTAAATTAAGAACATTACATATTTATGAACCAATTACAATGTTTACATAGTCCATGCTGATCTCTGTTCATTTAATTATAACTTGATAACTCTTTTGAATAAATAGCAATAGCAACAAAACCCAATTGACTATATTAGCATTTTACAAATGAATTACAAGTTGAGGAATACAGAATTGTTTTTGTGACTTTAGGGTTATAATCAAATTACCATGTACCCGAAGACATATATAAGTAGGAAGTCTTACCAGCTGTCATGAACATGGGTAAAATTAATTTTATTATTGAAAGCCATGCTTCATGTTATTATTATACTGTGATCAACTAAAAATGGTATGGTATTCTTTAAATGGATGTATATTTATTTTAAAATATATTAAGTATTATTTTATCTAGTTATGTGTGTGTATGTTTGTGTGGGTATAATGTGCACTGAGTGGAAGTGTCCAAACAATCCAGAAGGAAGTATCAGATCCCTTAAATCTATGGTCAATGGTTGTTGTCAGTACCTGGATGGTGCTGAGAAACAAAGTCAGGTTTTGTGCAACAGCAGAAAATGCTCAGAACCACAGAGAAAACTCTCTAGCTCCTTGATACACTTTTAAAATTTAATGAGTAGAATGTATGAATTTGAGAGTTAGTATATTAGATTGTTTATATTATTACCTTTAAATATTAACTTATTGATAAAATTTTAAAGAAATGCTAATCATTTAAAGATAAGCATTTCTGAAATAACCAAATGTAGAATAAGTTTGTTGTAATCATAATTAAAATGTTTTTTGTTATATAAAATCTCATATTTACATCAAACATTTTGAAGTCCTCTACAAAAGTTGCAACTGAGCAGAATACAAAATGTTTAATACATGGAGATATTTTTTGTCTGTAGTCTATTTCTACTGTTTACATTTAAGATGGTCTAGTCACACATTTGCATTAATATCTACCATGATATAAATATTTTTTGAGGAAGAGGTGCACAAATTATTTATTTTCATTTACATTTCCATTAAACTTGACAAAGACAAGAGCAAAAAAATGCCAAGGAAAATGTATAATTGACATGCTGAAATATAAAAAAGGAATCATGTAGCAATATCAGTTAAAATAGAGTATGCAGAAAAGAAAGTTGGCCTCTTCTCCCTGGAGAACAGCTTTAAACGTTTGTACAGAGCAGTTCTGCTGATGGTGCAAATTTGCTCTGTTTTCCTGACATGGATTCCATCTCTCATCAGTGTTAAAGAATAGCATCCCTGTATATTAAATTCAAAGCTTTGTGAGGTTATTTTTCTTTGTTTTTATTTTTCTCATGCCACTCTCTTCTAGCTTTCATAGCATCTAACAGGAAATCTGCGGCAACTCTCACCCTTATTTCGCTGTCAGGAAATTCTATTTTCCTTGGGTTTCTTTTGAGCTTTTTCCTTTCTTTCATTCTCTGTGGTTTCAATAGAATACATTTAGATGAGTTGTGTTCATTCTTTTTCTTTTTATTGTTTGTTTATTTCTCCTATTTGGTATTCTTGTAGCTTTATGAATCTGAGAATTTATCTCTTATACATATTGGAAAATTTTTAAAGGCTTAGAATATCCAGTTGCCTCCATTATTTTCTTTTCACGAACAAACAGTATACAATGTAAAAAATGTCTCCTGGTTCTTTAGTATTCTGTAACTTTTCTTTCATCTTCTTCCTTGTTTAGGTGGAGAAGTTGCTGGTAATACATGACTGTTGCTTCCGGGCCTGTCCTTTATTCCTAGACCACCAAAGGCAATGACCGCTGTTTCACTGTGTTTTAATTTTATTGGGTATTTAACATTTTCTGACATATTTGTATCTTTTTTTGTGTGACAGTCATCTGTTTTTTTTTCATGTTATAAACTTGATTACTTTAAAGACCTTGAGATAATTTTGAACAATAATTGTTCATTTATTTTAAAATTACAATTTAATTACATTTCTCCTTTCCCTTTCCTACCTCAAAACCCTCCCATGCTCCCATTACCCCCTTTATCTTTAATTGCTATTGCATGCATATGTGTTTGTGTATGCATATCCCTAAACATGACCTGTTGAGTCCATATGCTGTTCTTGTATGTATGTTTACAGGGCTGGGCACTTGGCATTACACAACAAATTACTTTGTTATTCCCTGGGGAGGATCACCTCTCCCACACCATGTTTTATTCACTGGACTCTAGTTCTTTGTACAGAGTTGAAACTTCATGGACCTTTTACAATCCAGTTTCACTTGTGCACTGGCGTCATTCTTGTTCATTTCATTTGGGTGGTCATGTTGGTGAGTGTTTGTGAGAATAGCTTTTGAGGTTACTGGAGACATAATCTCACAACAAATTCCCTGATCCTCTGGTTCTTATATTATTTGTGCAGCCAATTCTAAATGTTCCTGGATGCTCAGGTGCAGGACTTTTTTTTGTGGATTTACCCATTAGTAATGGGCCTTGAAACTGTATTTTGTTTGGTTGCAACTCCTTGATATATTTTGATAGAATAAGATTTTTAAAAATTATATTAATGTATAATTGTACAAAGCAATGAATTTGATAATTGTACTTAACTGCTTCCTTTTCTTTTATTATTTTATTTGTGTGTATGTGTATGTGTGTGTTTGTGCACTGCAAATATATATAAGTGTGTTTGTGCATAATGGGTGTATGCAGGTAAATGCATCTGTGTATACATAGGCACAGGCAGGAATACAGGCAATAGATCTGCTTTGGGTTTCTTTTTCATTATTGTATCACCCTATTTTTTCATGACAAAGTAAAATATAATAAGATAAAAGAAACCCCATCATATCTAAGTTGCACAAAGCAACCAAACAGAAGGAGTTGAATCATATGATCATGAATAATAATCAGAGACTAACTTGTCCTCACACTCAGAAGGCTCATAATAAAACTAAGCTAAAAGCTGTAATATACACACAGAGTACCTGGTCAGACCCATGTAGGCCCTGTGTTTGCTGCTTTAATCTCTGTGAATTGCTTAGTTGATTCAGAGGTCCCTGTTCTCCTGATGTCCTCCATTCCTCCTGACTCTTAACACTCTTTCTGAATCCTCTTCCACATGTTTCCCTGAGCTATAGGTAGAGGTATTTGATGGAGACATCCCATTTACAGTTGTGTGTTCCAAGATCTCTCTCTCTCTCTCTCTCTCTCTCTCTCTCTCTCTCTCTCTCTCTCTCACTCTCTCTCTCTCTCTCTAACATCTCTCTCTCCCTTCCTTCTCCCACCTCTGGATTTCTCTATTTGTTCCCATCTGTTGCAAGAGAAAGGTTCTCTGATAATGTCCAGATAAGGCACTAAGCCATGAGTATAGCAGAATATCATTAGGAGTCATCATATTTATGTATGTATACATTTACATAAATACACACATATGAACAGAAGTGTTTGGCTTTACCCTTGGTCTCTGAGCTGTCCAGTTTCTGGCCCTTTTTCACTCAAACATTGTCAGGTATAGCTTTCATCTCGTGGAGTGGTACTTAAGTTAAATCAGACATTGGTTGGCAACTCCCACAAGGTCTGTGCTAACACTGCCCTTGCATATCTTACAGTCAGGATGGATTGTAGGTCAAGAAATTTATGGCTGGGTTAGTGTTTGCATTTCTCTTCTGTTGCCTACAGAGTACCTTCCTGTACCAAAGACACTAGAACTTAGGAGTGAAGGCCCCATTTAGGCATCAACTGGAATTTTCTGTTTAATGAGGTCTGTTGGTGGTGCTATCAGCAATGGCACCCTGTTGTCACTTTGCAGAGAGCAACCTTTTGTCACACTATTTTTTGAGATAGGTACTCTTATTGAATCTGGAGTGCACTGATTGGGTTAGTCTGACTAGTCAGGAAACATCAGGGATCGTACTGTCAATCTCCCTAGTACTGGGATTATAAGAGCTCTTTCTCCTACATTGTTACATGATTGCAAGGAATATGAGCTCAGTTTCCTCTGCTTGTGCATGAAGCACTTTACAGACTGAGCCATCTCCCAGTTTCATAAACATTGCTTTGTTAAAGTAGATCATGAACTTTGAGCATATTTACCTGAATTGTCATCCCCTATCTGGTTTCCCTCACCATTATTTCCTAGGTATTTCCATTATAGTTTTTATAGCATTTGCTTCTATGCATGTGTGTGGGTACATATATGTATGGTTACATGTTTGACCCACAGTGTAGGTTTTCCAAGTCTGGCCCTTTTATTTTGATTTAATGATTTCATACCCAATTCCTACAATTGACTTAATCCCAGTGTTCTTTAAGGATGAATAAAACTTCATTGTAATAATTAGTAGAGCCATTGAATGTAGGCAGAGACTGCTAGCTTGATTCCTGGCCACCCAGATCCTAATAATAACAGAGAAACTATATTAATTATGACACTGTTTGGACATGAGTTTAGGCATATTTCTAGCTAGCTATTACATTTTGAATTAACCCATTTCTATTAATCTATGTATCAGTACAAGGTTGTGGCTTACTGGTAAGGATATAGAATCTGTCTCCTTTGGCAGCTACATGGCATCTCCTTGACTCCACCTACTTTCTTTCTATATCTCTGTTTGGATTTTATGCCTAGTTTTACTGTACTAATTCACTGTTCAAAACATCTTCCTTAATAACCAATGATAATAAAACATATATATAGCACACAGAGGGGAATCTCACATCAATTGACATATCAATCATATTCATATTAAATTCATAGCCACATATTCTCTAAAACTGTGACATGGCTCAGTGGTGTTCTAGTCCTTTGACTTCTTGGGTTTATTTGTCTTTTCTTTTAGCATGCTTGTCTATTTTTATCAAAAGTTATGGTATTTTCTGTCCTAGTTTTGGTGTTCAATTATTATGAGAAAACAGTGATTAAAAGCAACTTGGAGAGGAAGCATCATTTCACCTAGAAATTTTCTGTTCATCTTCCAGAAAAATAAAGATAAGGACTGGTGTGGGAGGTCCTTCTGTCTATGGGTTGCTTTTATTGGTTAATGAATAAAGAAACTGCCTTGGCCTGTTGATAGGGCAGAACTTAGGTAGGTGGGGAAAACAAAACAGAATGCTGGGAGGAAGAAGGCAGAGTCAGGGAGATGCCATGGATCCACTGCGGGAGATAGACATGCTGAAACTTTGCTGGTATGCCATGACTTCGTGGTGATACACAGATTAATGGAGATGGGTTAAATTAATATGTAAGAGTTAGCCAATAAGAAGCTAGAACTAATGGACCAAGCAGTGATTTAATTAATAAAGTTTCTGTGTGATTATTTCAGGTCTAAGCTAGCTGAGTAGTCAGGGCGAACAAATAACTCCCTACAACAAACTGGCATCCATGTGGACAGCTAAATCCATGTAAAACCTGAGAGGCCTTATAAAGGATTTACAGACACTAAAAACAAAAAGTTTACCTGCTTTTCTTTTCTGCTGGTGGCTTGCCACATCTCCATTAAGAGAGGATTTCCTGATTTAGCCATAACAGAGAAAAAGCTGCAGGGCTTTAAAACATGGCTTCCTGGGCCATGCTGCACTTTGGCTATAGATCATTTGAATGACATTTGTGGGCTCAGGTGTTTGTGTGCTCACTTGGGATTAGGAGGAAAGTAGCTGAGACCATACCATGGATTGGTGCTCCCTGCCTGGGCATGTGGCAGGATTAGGTCTCCTAGGTGTGCACAAGCAGGAGAGCATGGTGGATTCCTGCCACCATACACAGATATATTTCCAGTCTGTGCAGTGTGCTGCATGGCAGATTTAGCTATTACTCAGATAAAGAATGGTTTATGGGCTGCACGATTATTCTCAGGGTTAAAGTACCTGGTGGCCCCAGAGCATCCACCATTTTAAAAGGGGGGAGAGGTGGAGCCAGCATACAGAGCAGCTGCAGCCAACATGCTTGCCATTTTAAAAGCCTTTCAAGACAATAGAGAATTACGGATAATGCAATAAGGACAGATTCAGACATAAAAGTGCTCTAAATGGGTCACACTGTTGGATAATTGTAAGTAGGCTTGGGAAAGAGAAGAAAAAGAGTGTAGATAGTTGACGAAGAAGTAAAATAAACGTATTTAAAAAGACAGAATACAGTTATAGATTAAAAGGAGTAAAGAAAAATAAGCCATGTAAAGATGGAAAATTCCTAGAGAGTCTGGATTATGTATATTATTGTGTTTTCTTTGAAGTTTTGACTGTGAAGGAGCTAAGTACAGAGAGCTATTTCATTGTATGGACTACTAAGCTAAACCAGTATGCATATTATAAAGGTATCATGACTTCCAAATTTGGGTCTAAAGATATGTTGCTTTGGAAAAGTTCTTCTCTTGTTTCCACAGAAGATGAGAACCTGTAGATTGCTTCCTGACCAATATGGTTTGATGTAACAAAACCCCTGAAAGATTGCTGTAAGCACCCCCACAAAGAAAATACATAGCCCAATAAACTGCAGGAAGAAATTTGGACAGAACTGTGACCATATTCCCAAATACTGTTTGTAAATGTTTCTTTACATTTAAAGGGAAATATGCTATAGAGATGGATACTTTGCATTGGTATGGATCTTGCATTATTGGTAAAAATTTAAGGCCAATTTTGTTACATGTATATGTATTTCTGATCTTGATTAAGGTATTGTGTTTGTGTAGCTCATTAAAAACATAATGTTTAATTAATAAATATAAATTAATAGATACTCATCTATAACAGTTAAGCTTGTAGTCATGTCAGTTAGATTTTCTAGATGTATAGAGGTATATTTCAGTTAGATGGGTATTCTTCAAATTTTTTCAGAGACCTTAAGAATATGGCATTTAAAATGTTTAAGAAATTAAGACTTTTCATGACAGTGAGACACATCTGCTCCTGGCAGCACCAATTACTTCAAGAGGAAGATAGGCATTGAAGAGGCTCCTTACGGAGTTTGCTAGCCATTTGGACAAGAAACTGTTCCTTCCTGGACTGCTGAACTGGACATGCAGGACCCACAAAGAAATGAATGTTGAACTTGCCTAAAGGTGAGATGTTCCTTCGGGGTTCATGCTTCATGAAAGAGTCTTCCAGACATTCTGCAGGACACAGAAGAAGTGACTGACAAACTGCCAATATAGGCAGACCTGTCTTTGAAATTTCCTGTTTCATAAAAAGTCTGCTGGATACCATGGGTCTGGAGGCTGTAGACAGTACAGAAGAACTTTGGGTGATTGTTCAGGTAGCAAGATGTCTCTGTCATTTCTAGAGTTTTGGAAGTTGCTTACAATGTACTTTTTGTTAACTTAGGTAATAAATATATCCTTCTTGAGTCTTTGATGATTTGAAAAATTTATAGTTATAGTTTTCCTTAGTTATTATAAAAGATAAAGTAGATATAAATACTGTAACTATAATTCTTGCTAGATACCTGTTTTGTTATATATAATTTTACTATATTAAAGTTAAAGCCTTCCTTTTTTATTTAAACAGCTAAGGGAAAATGGTGTGGGAGGTCCTTTTATTGGTTAATGAATAAATAAACTGCCTTTAACTATTGATAGGGCAGAGCTTAGGTAGGTGGAAAAAATAAAACAGAATGCTGGGCAGAAGAATGCAGAGTCAGGGAGATGCCATGGCTCTGTCACTGGAGATAGACATGCTGAAACTTTACTGGTAGGCCATGACCTCATGGTGAAATGCATATTAATAGAGATGGGTTAAATTAATATGTAAGAGTTAGCCAATAAGAAGTGACTCCCTCCAACAAAGGACTTAAGGCAGGAACCTGGAGGGAGGAATTGAAAAAGAAACCATGAAAGAATTGTGTTTACTGCCTTGCTTTCCATGACTTGCTTATCTTGCTTTCTTATACAAACCAAGACCATCTTCCAGGAATGGCTCCACCCGAAGTGGTCTTTAACCTGCCACTCTGACCATTATTCAAGTCAAGGCTTCCCTAAAACCTACAGTTAATCTATCTAGGAGTAAGATAATGTTAAGCTTTCATTGATATAGGTTTCAGTTTTCTCTACTAATGTAGGAATTCCTTCTGTATATGTGTTGCATTTATTGGTTAATGAATAAAAAACTGGCTTGGCCTGATAGGGTAGAACAGAGCTAGGTGGGGAAAATTAAACTGAATGCTGAGAGAAAGGAGGCAGAGTCAGGGAGAAGCCAAGAAGCTGCCACCAGAGACAGACATGCCAGAACCTTGCTGGGGGGCCACGAACTTCATGGTAAAATATAAAGTAATGGAAATGGGTTAAATTAAGATGTAAAAGCTAGGCAATAAGAAGTTAGACGAATAGGCCAAGAAGTGATTTAATGAATACAGTTTCTGTGTGATTATTTCGGGAGTCTGGGCAGCTGCGAAATGAACAAGTGGCCTCCTACTACACTCTAGTGTCTTTCTTGTTTCTCTTTTCATTATTATCATATAAATTTCCATGAGAATTCTTCTAAATAGGACCTGTGTGTTATATAACTTTTTCCCATCATTGCTTGTGAGATCTGTTTCTATGAAGGGAAGTTATGTGATATGGCAATAGTTTATTATTCTATGACAACTCTTAGTCTGAGTAGCTATTGGTCCTGGCCTGTGTCTCTACTTGTTTCATAGCGCTGTAAAATCTGTCTCTTTAGATTAGGTAGAAAGTCTAGCAGGATATGGAATTAAGTAGTTTTGCTTCCCTTGAGGTTAAGTAAGGACCTAGTAGAGATCCTAACTTTTCAGAGTAGACTTTTATAAGAAAGCAATCTCTGAATATATTTGAAAATAGTGTTTTTCCCAAGGGTTAGACCTGACTTATCTTTGTAGAATCCCATTAGAGTTCCCACTGCTATAACTCACTAGTGGGTACGGGCCCTGCAGAGACTATATCCCCTAGGAGTTTCTTCACCTGAAGAGAGAGTACATGAGGACTCTAATGACACATCAATTATCAGTTGAGTGGACTCATGAAATTATGACTATTGAAGCTTCTACTTTGGGTAAGATGATTTGAACCATGGCTCTGAAGGTTGGTTAGTCTATCTTAACTCCAATAAGGAAATTTTCTCTATGACATCAATATTTTAGTGGATAAAATTAAAGCTACCAATTTTAATTGAATGCAAAGTCTCTTTTCAAGGCTCTGAATGACAATGTTGACCATTTCAATATCTTAACACTTCAGAGTTCAAACCCAAGCACTTTAAGCATGTAAGAGAGTAACTAAAATATCTTTTAAAGGAAATTAATTAATAGATGAGAGGTAAAAGATTTATTGAAGCATTTAAATAAATTTTGGTTTTTGAAATAAAATGACATAAAAATAAGTTAATAGAATAATTAAATATGCCACATTTAGGTATTAAATTGTTTGGTTCAAATGTGTGATAGTACATCTAGAAATTATGAAGAGTTGTACAAATTTACATACAAATACAAATATCATTAAAGCAAGCTTGTGCTATTTTTCTTTTATAACCTAATTCAGGACATCAAAGAAAATTTCCATATAAACTCAAGGGTACATAAGGAGAAGCAGTAAACTAGCTACAATGTTATCACTCAGATATATTACCTACAATATAATGCATATGATCGTATTATCTTTATTATTTTGGGTTATTAACTTATATTAATTATGAATAATATTAATTTCAGTATATACTTTTCATAATGTACAGTGTATGTTTTGATAGCATTTCCTTCTCCTTACTCCTCTCTCATCCATCTCCCGCTCCCACTGGTCCCCTTCACTTTAACATTTAGCTATTCCCCTGTGCTAATTAAGTCTTCAATTTCACAGAAACTAGAGTCACTCTGGGAAGGGAGAACCTCAATAAAAGAATTTCATCTGTCAGACTGGGATGTGGACAAGACTTTGAACCACTTTCTTGGTTAAGGGTTGTGTTAGTTAGGGTTTCTATTGCTGTGAAGAGACAACAGGACCACAGAAACCCTTATTAAGGCAGAGATCCAATTGGGGCAGGCTTACAGTTCAGAGATTTAGTCCATTATCATAATGGCAGTGTGTAGGCAGTCATGGTACTAAAGAGGGAGCTGAGAGTTTTAGATCTTGACCTGCAGGCAGTAGAAGTAATCTGTGTCCCAAGTTAGGAATAACATGAGCATAGGCAACCTCAAAGCCTGTCCTCACAGTGACATACTTCCTCTAACAATGCCATAATCACCCCAACAAAGCCACATCTCCTCTTTGTGCCACTGCCTATGGGGGTCATTTTTTTTCAAGCCACTACAAGGGTTGATCTGGGAAGGCTCAGTCCAGTATAGATGGTGTTACTCATGGGAAGATGGTCCTAGGCTGCATAAGTAAACAAGCTGAGAAAGTCTTGGAAAAATGATAGTAAGCATCTTTTCTACAGGATTTCTGCCTCTGTTTATGCTTGAGATCCTGACCTGATTTTCCTCAATGATGCAAGGCAATTGGGATATATACACCAAATAAACTCTTTCCTTCCTGAGTTGCTTTTGGCCACTGTTTATCACAGCAAAAGAAAACAAAATGGAACATATGCTTCCACTTTAATGTCCTTGTAGTGTATGAATCAATGAGCTTCATTAATTATATTTAGAGGACCTTGACTGATATGTTCTTTAAAGAAGCATGGCAACAAACTAGTAGCTACATCACGTGAGAAATTTTATATTCTTCTACCTACAACAACCATTTAAATCAACTGCCTACACATTCTAAGATACAACTGAGGTCTCATAAGCCCCTCTTTCCTCTCGGATGAAATGTTAATGGGCTAAAAATTTGTGAAGGTATTGTACAATACAAGACTACAGTAGACATGTGATGCCTTATATATACTTACCACAACCCTACTCTTTCCTCCAAGTCATATTCTCTGTCCACCCTTTCTATCACAATATTCTCTGTATCTCAGAGGGAAGTTTTGACATTTAACAATGAGCACTTAATAGTAACTTATTCTCAAAACTTTGAGCAGTTACAACTCACTGCAAAAGGAATATTCCTATAATTGATTCAAAATACACATATTTTCACAAAAGAATTAATATTTTGTGTCGGCATTTTGAATTACAAGTATTTCAACAGCTGCTTCACAATTACCTTGCTCAATCTATCTCTTCAATCAATATAAAACAATATATTCTGTGGGTATTCAACCTTCCTATAAATCCATGTACTTATGCAGATAATTTTATAATTTATAATTCTAAAAACTGTATTCTGTTAGCTTCCCATAAGTCCTATGTAATTGTACTCAGGCATCACAATATATTTCTAAACTTGGTGGGTTTTTATCTTATTTCCACATACACTCTTCAAAACCCTTTCTTATGTTAGGTTTATGAGTAGCATTCTATATCATTGGGCCATTCTAGTCAATGTAATCACATTTCTACAAATTAATGGTGAAATAGTTTGCAAATATCTTTTATATCTTTACAGAAATATTCAAAAGTGTACTTATGCTATTTTATACTTAATAATGTAGTCACTTTTTAATTATTAAAATTTTTAAGATATAACTTAATTTTAATTAAAAACTAAAATTGAAATAAAATTACATCATTTTCCCCATTTCCTGTCTTCTCCCAATCTTCCCCAGGTCCCTTCAACCCATTTTAAATCCTCCCCTCACACCTTGTCCAATGGTGACTTCTTCATTATTATTAAGTATATATCTCTGTGCATAAATATATAAATATAACTTACTTGGTCTATTTATTCTGGCTTGTATGTACATGATTTTGGAGCTGATGACATTTTATTAGAAAAACAATTAGGCGCTCTTCTCTGGGACAGTCTAATTCTCTGACGCTCAGCATCCATTAGTTGCCTGCAGATATTTGTCTGGGTTGGGACTTCATGTGATTTCCCCATTACACCTTAGCATACCTATTATTATCTTTGTTTGGAGTTAATTTAGACAGTGATATTGTTGAGGTGCTATGGGTATAACTACCCCATCATTTACAGAATACGTGATCTTACAGAAGACTTCCTTCTCCTTCGGCTCTTCATGACTCTTGACATCCCATCTCCTGATGCTTAGGTGAAGGAGCTGTGTTGTAGACAGCTATGTGCATGTCTTTGGGCTCCAAATCATCAGTTTATCTCATAAGTATGACCTGCTGTCATTTTCTGTTGCAGTTGCTGTTAGGTATAAAGAGATGCTTCTTTGATGAGGAGTGAGAACTCTATTTGTCTAAGGGTACAAGAATAAGTTTTAGGATGTAGTAGAAATTCTGCTGGTCTAGTAAAGTGGTGGTAGTAAGTTCTTTTCTAAGATCCATATGACTTAACTAGACTTGGATAGTTGGCTATGTTTCTAGTACCAGGTAAGATTTATTTTTTTATTGGATGGCCTTATATCCAAATAGGCAGCTATTGATTGCTACTAAGTTATGAGTGTTACTACTGACACTTTAGGGATATCTTGTCATGTTGGTCATTATTGTGGTCAATTGGCATCACAGCTAGGTAAGACTACTGTTTACTTCCATGCCTTGGCATTATATATAGTATTTTCTGATATTATAAAAGCTTGATAGCTCTCAGGGAGGAGACTTAGAGATTATATATAGCTTGAAACTTTTGAATCTTGTGTACAAATTGTGAGGTTTCTTTAGATACTGTATTTATGTTTTACAGAGGCAACCAAGGGTAGCAGCAATATCATTTTAGGTGTCACATGGACTACCCTGATCAACAACTCAAATGGAGATTTCTAATGCCTGTGATGATATTTTTGTTATGTAGTATTCAGCTCTTGTGAGCAGTCTTATTAACCCACTTGTCAAAAATAGCACCAGGGTGTTTGATAAAGCTTTAAGGAATCACATTATTTTATATTTACCTAAAACTAGGCAAAATGCATATAAGTATTATGTATATGCACATTGTTTAAATTAATAGGTATTTTATTCATAGCTAAGATAATAGAAACCATAACTTTGTAGGGAATTTTCCAGTAAATATTGACAATTTGATCTGCCATTAGCTTAAAAAAATAGTGTAATCATCCCTAGTTTGACAAAAATATGCCAACAGAATCCTCCTGAATTTGCAATATTTGATTGTTTTCTTCAACTTTGTGGAGACTGCAGAGAACTTGTAGGAATGTTAAATACTGGCTGGGCATTTGCTGATACTCACTGACCCTGCATGTAGAGTGAGTGAGCTCTAGAAACAGTGTGGATGGATATTGAGAAGACTTATTTAAGTAAATTCCACAATATCCAACAGTGTTGTTTCTTTCAAACTCACTGATCCTACAACTGTCTCCATATTTGAAAACATTCACTCAGGAACCTGTGCCATCTGACACATCATTTCACAAAGGGCCTCAATTATTCTTTCTCATTAATCATTGCTTTTATCATTTATTTGAAATCCATATGTAAAATATGCATAACATATGTAAGGCTATAGCATGTATAATTCAGTTATCCCTTAAATTTATTCTATTTTCTTTGAAGTTTTATAGTGGTTAATTTCAGTATTTGGCCATTTCATAATAACATATATACTTGGATTACTCTCTTCCTCACACCCTCTTTTATTTCTTTCCTATCCCTATCAGTACTGCCCCTCCCCACAACATGCACACACACAGAGACACACAGACACACACACACACACACACACACACACACACACACACACACACACACACAATCCATATTAGCCTCTTTCCCGGAATTATGGCTTTTGGTTTTGTTTTATAACCCACTTAATTTAATTACAACCATCTGTGTGACCATTAGATTGGAACTATCCATTTGAGCCTGGTGTGATAACAAGTGGGTACACAATTGAAAGTAATGACTGTGCTTCTCCTTGAGTCTACCAGCAGCTAATAGTTCATCAGTGATGACAAGGGTTCCCTGAGCCTTTTTTCAGACTATCTGAGAATATTGCTTCAGCTCAGTTCTTGTACAGAACCAGTACAGGCATACACAGCTACTATGAATTGATTGTAATGGCTGTTTTGTGTAGAAGATTACTTCCTATGCCCTTTCTACCTAGCTACATTATAGGTTTTACAATATTTCTACCCCTTTTCTGAATGTTCTTCTTTTTTTCTTTATCTATTTATTTTACATCTTGGCTGAAGCTTTCCCCACCCATTCGTCCCTCCCAGTTCTTCTCTCTCATTACCTCCCCCCATCCCCAATCCCCTCCCTCAACGCTGTCTCCATCCAGGAAAGGTCAGGTTTCCTACAAGTGTCAATGGCATATCAAATTGCCATAAGACTAAGCATCTCTCCATGTTTTTAGGCTGGACAAGTTCACCCAGTGTGAGAAGAAGGGTACCAAAAGCCACTGTTAGCAGCCCCATAAGAGGACCAAACTACACAGCTGTGACGTACATGCAGGGTGCCTAGCTCAGTCCTTGAAGGCTTTCTGGTTGTCAGTTCAGTCTCTGTGAGCCCCTATAAGTCCATGTTAGTTGATTCTGTGAACCTTCCCATGGTGTCCTTGACTAGTGTGACTCCAACATTCCATTTTCCTCCTCCTCCTCCATTTTCCAAATCTCTGCCCAATGTCTGGTTATGGGTTTCTGATTTGCTTCCATCAGTTGTTGGATGATGCCTTTCTGGTGACAGATCATCCAGGCATCAATCCCATCACAGCAACAAGTCAGTTCAGGCTATTTGTCCACTATTGCTAGGCATCTAAGCTAGGGAAACAAAAACCCACACAAAAAAGGGATGTTCTTCTGATGCTTTTTAATCTTTCATCAAATGGTGCAAATGTCTTATTTAGGGCTCAATAGAACTTTCTCTTCTGAACAACTTTATATGATCAGACTCCAGTAATTCAAATCATCACCAGAGAAGGCTGTATTAAGGTAAGTGAGTGACAAACTCTTTAAATATTTTTAATGGTGCTCCAAATGTTGAATGATCTAATTCATATTAAAGTCTTCTACATAATTTAGACTTATTTCTTCTTGCTGTGTATACTCAGTAGCACAGTAGATATGTTGCAGATATTAAGGATTTAAGGCACATGTTAGGAATTCATAGCCTTTGTGATAGCCAAAGAATGAGGCACATATTCAATTTCAGTGAATTACTCCATCTCTTGTCCTGAAAATTTTGCTTCTTCACAGTTCAGAAGAAACCAGTACAGTGCTCAAAATCCATGTAGCTTGAACCATCTAGCTCTGTAAATGCTGGTTGTTTTTTTTTTTTTTTGCAGAACGTTCTAGAAAGTCACTGTAACTCATCTGTCACTGAAGAATACTTGAGTGCTCTTTAAGTAATGTGTCCATGTCTTGCCATGACATTTATAATCCAAAGTCATTCGTAGAAGAGGACTGTTAGATAAAGCTCTGGTTATTTTCTGTAAAATAGAGATATTATAAAGGACATATTGACAGTAGGTAGCCAGAAAAATCTGTTGTTTCTAAATTTGTGCTTATAGGCATTTCTAACACTTTAATGAATGAAAGGGATAACTACATCAATATTATGCTTGGTATGATGTAACTGTGGTGTGCACAACTAAGTTCTCTCTTTTCTTCCTAAAAGGTATACTGCTTCTGTTTTTAGTTCAGTAGTATTCTCTTTTTGAATACTGTAAACAAATGATAAGTAATAGATGTGCATTATCAGTAACATACCTCTTACCTTATAGAGGAGAATATCAACTGGAATGCCAATGAATATAGAGATCACAGCAGAAGGAAATATGCATAGCTAGATGAATCTCATCCTTCAATCAATTCTGCAGTTAGAGTTGGCTCACAGTGGTTGTTTATTTTGGAGAAAGTCTTTACTGCTTATCCTTAAGGAAGATGTGGATTAGTAGTCTCTTTTATTTTGAATTATTATTCTTTTACTTCCAATTCTGAATAATTTACTAATAAACCCAGAAAAGCCACTGGACTGAAATAATCTTCTCCTTGATACATTGCATCAAATTAATTAATTACCTTGACCATCAGCCTTTTCCCTTTAAGGAGAATGCTAATAGTAGCTGAGCCTAGCTACAAACCAGACACAACTTTTTTTTTTTATCTGAAGGACCATTTTTTTTTTTTGCCTCTATAAATACCACCTTAAGTTTCTCTGTTACAGAGAATACATTGTCCCTGGTGCCATGATTTTCTCCTATGGTAGAGAAATTGTTAAAGTACATAGGTGACATTAGAATAAAAAATAAATAATAGTGGAATAAACTATTGATGGGTAAAATATTCTAGATTTTAGCCTTATTACATTTATTTGTCATTCTGGTCTGAAACACTCTCATTCATATGAGCCTTTAATTTCCATCTCACAAGAATAGAGGAGACACTCAGTCTCTATTGCCTTCACAACTGAGTGTAGGAGTTGGAGGGTACACATACTTTACTGAGATGTTCTATTGGAGACATGAATTCTTAAAGAGATATTTTGGAAAATATAAATCTCCTCAGGGAAGAAGTAATATGGGATAGAATCCAAGAAAGTAAAAAACATCACTGAAGAAACTGGTCCCCTTCAACTAATGGTTATCAGTGAAAAATGACTCTTCATCTAGATGGTAATCCTCAAAAGCAACTGTCTTCTCCACATTGGAATGTTTACTGGCTTGATATTGTGCAAATTTTAATATATAGATAATGTGAATTAAACTTTGGTTTATAAAAAGAAAATAAAGAATATATGAAGTTGGTAAGAATTATGGAGGTGGTAAGATTTTGGTAGAGGATGCCAAAGATGAATATCATCTAAATATATCATATCCATGTAAGAAATTATGAAAGAATAAGTTTCAAAAGAAAATATACATATATATGTATATATATATTATTGCATTAAATATGTATGTGTGACACACACATACATATTCAATGCAATAAAATAAAAGGAAACTTTTTATATGGCACAGCCTGACCAGAAATTGACATGAATATAGAGGCTCTGTACAACAAAAGACAAAGGTCAAAACACATTTTTTACACAATAAATGTCTATATGAGACGGTTTTTCCTTAGTCAATCAGTGTGCTTGAATTTCCTTATATAACATGTTATTTTGCCTATTATCATCACTGATTATTCTGTCTATATCTTCTCATTTAAAGTTCTTGAAACACTTACTCATTTATCTTAATCATTTCTCTGTATATTATAATAACATTCTGCATTGTGTTTACTTGCAGGAATTTAACATGAATTTGTTTGCAGTGAACTTCTGAATTCCCATATTGAAGAAAATATGATCAAAGTTAATCTCACGTATGGTCTGTGATCAACAAAACAGTAATACATCCTAAAATGTCACTTTTTCTCTTCTCCTTTTTATAATACACCCTTTATTAACTACAATGGAAGTACATTGATTCCATGTATTGTTTAGCCTTTGCCTCTTGCTCTATGACTTCTGTGTTTTTTTGCTTTTTTATTTCTTTTCCACCACAATTTTCTATTACAATCATTCATTTACTTGTAGCATAAATATATTTGTAACAGAATGGTGTAGCCAATTACCCTGTGAATGAATTATCCACTTTATTGACCACCATTTTACATAGTACTGAGGATGATATACATATATATGTGTGCATGTGTGTGTGTGTGTGTGTGTGTGTGTGTGTGTGTATTTTTGACTCAACTGCATAAAGAAATTTCACATGAATTTGAAGTGGTACCGTGTTTTGAGTAGGAATAGAGGAGATAGCAAAAATTTAGCCCAACTGTGCTGTTTTTGAATATTAAAGAACAAAGTGACAGATCACATCACAAAACTTTCAGATCATACAAAAAATTGGTAGTGGCAGACTTAAAGAGAAATATGTAAAAGAATATTATCTATGACTATAAAACATATGGAGGCCAGGCATTGTGACACATATTTTTAATTCTAGTACTGGGGAGGCTGAGGCTTGAGGATCAAGTTCACAGCCAAATTGTTCTATAATGTGAAACACTGCATCAAAAATACATTGACTATAGTTATTAGCAAGTTTTGTTATCACTTGAGAAAATGAGGAATAATAAAGATTCCTCATTTTACAATAAAAATTTCTCATAATAATAAGAAAATTAAAAGATGACAATTCCTCTAAACACATATAATATGGTAGATGAGTCTCAATTTAATGAGTCTAAAATTAATTCTTAATTACTCCCAAATGCTAAAATTAATTGTTATTGGTAGGACTTTTGAAGCAAACCACAAACCCAGAGAGATTTACTTTGTTAATCCATCCGAATCTCCATATCCACTATAAAAGTATGGGAAAAAAAAGGTATAGGTTAGATTTCCAAAGTTATTCCAACATAAGTACCTATATCTAAGCTGAACAAGGTCATCAATAAACAAGTCAAACTAGAAAGAGAAAAGCCCATTAGAGCTGAACCCTACACAAAGAACTACAGGCAACTACGTAAGGCTGAGAGCAGGAGAGGTGGCCCTCCCTAAAAGAGTTCATCAATTGGTGGTCCAATGCTGAGTGTAGAGCTCTGAAATCATATGTACAACTAACATTATATGTATTTAACAGACTATATTTAGAAATATATGTGCATATACAAATACATATATACAATAACAATGGAAAAGGAGGCCATAATTTTGAAAGAGCTGGAAGGATTTATGAAAGTGTTTATAGCAAAGAAGGGGAGAAACAGATGATGCAATTTAATTGTAGTCTCCAAATAAACAAAAATAAGAAAAATAATCATAAAATGAAAGCACAGGTTTGCCCTTCCTTACTAAAACATGTAACATTTTTTTTGAATCAAAAACGTATTTGGTGTAGGAGTTTCTTCTGCTTGTGTGTTGCTTTCATTAGTTAATAAACAAAGAAACTGCCTTGGCCTAGCTGATAGGGCAGAACTTAGGTAGGCAGAGAAAACAGAACCGAATGCTGGGAGGAAGAATGGCAGAGTCAGAGAAGCCATGGATCCTCTTCCTGAGAAGGACGCTGGTTAGAATCTCCAGTGAGCCACTGCTACATGGCAATACACAGATTAATGGAGATGGGTTAAACTAATATGTAAGAATTAGCCAATAAGAATTTAGAAATAATGGCCTAGCAATGTTTTATTTAATACAGTTTCCATGTGTTTATTTTGGGTGTAAGCTAGTCGTGTGGCTGGGACAAACAAGTGGCCTCTCGTTGCAAAAATTGGCGCCCAACATGGGGCACTAAATCCACATAAAACCTGAGAGGGCTTGAAAAGAAATTCTAGATGAAAAAAATAGATTTTAACACAGCTTTCAGTTTGCTGGTGCCATGCTGCAGCTACTTTGAGGTTTTCCTGACTCAGCAGTATTTACAGAAAAAAGCTGTGCCTTTTTAAAACATGGCTTCCTGGGCTGTGCAGCTGGCTATGAAGCATTTTGATGGCATTTGTGGGCCCAGGTGTTTGTGTGCCCACTTGGCATTGTGAGGAAAGTCACTGAGACCATGCCCCTGGCTCAGCACTCCCTGCCTGGGCAGGCACTGCCATGCACAGAGATATGTCCAGGCTGCACAGTGCTCTGCATGGCATATTTGGCTGTTACTCAGATAGAAAGGGTTTATTTACTGCATGCTCATTCTCCAGGTTGGATTGTTGAGTTTGGCTTCTGCCTGGTAGCCCTAGAGCTAGCCCTGGTGGTGCTTCCACCATTTTAAAACTGGAGCGAGGCAGAGCCAGCATCCAGTAAAGGACAACCAAGCTGCTTACCATTTTAAAAGCCCTTTAAAACAGTAAATAATTAAAGAAAATGCAATAAAGACAGATTAAGACATAAAACAACTCTAAATGGGTTACAATGTTGGATAAATGTATGTAGGCTTGGAAGAGAAAAGAAAAAGTATATAGAGAGTCATAAAATAAAGTTAATGCTTTAAAAAAGGGTAAAGTCTTTAAAGAGACAGAGTACAGATAGTCATAGACTAAAAGGAGTAAAGAAAAATAAGCCACATAAAAATGGAAAAGTCACAGAGTGTCTGGATTCTGTATATTATTATGTTTTCTTTAATTTTTTGACTGTGAAGGAGCTAAATACAGAGAAACATTTCATTGTATTGGATGCTAAGCTAAACTAGCATGTGTATTATAAAGATATCATGACTTCAAAATTTGGGTCTAAGGACATGTTGCTTGGGAAAAGTGGTTCTTCTTTTGTTTTCACAGAAGATGAGAACCTGTGGATTGCCTCCAGGCAAATATGGTTTCATGGACCAAGGCCTCCTGAAAGGTTGCCTTGAACAACCTCAAAAACTTACTTTGCTCAACTACTGACTAAGATGAATCTATCATACAGGATATACCATGAAAGACCTGATTAACAGTGCCCCCATATAGCAGGAAGCAGTTTAGAGAGAAAAAAACTATGCCCATATTCCCAAATATTGTTTATAAATGTTCTTTTACATTTAAAGGGGGTTATGATATAGATATGAATAATTTGCATTGGTATGAATCTTAGTTTATCGATACAAATTTAAGGTAAATTTTGTTATACTGTATTTGTATATTTCTGCTCTTGATTGGGGTATTGTGATTGTGTAGCTCATTTAAAAATGTAATGTATAATTAAGAAAAAATCGCTTAATAGATAGTTATCTATAATAGTCAAAATTGTAATCATGTTAGTTAGATTTTCTAGATGTACAGAAAAGTATTTCAGATGGATAGAACTACTGATCTGGACATGCAGTACCCATAGAAAAATGACTGCTTAACTTGAATAAAGGTGAGATGATCCTTCAAGGTTCCTGATTCATGAAAAACTCTGCAAGACATTTTGCAGGATACAGAAGAAAGTGACTAAACTGTCTTTAAAATCTCCTGCTTTGTGAAAACGTCTGCTGGATACTATGGGCCTGTAGGCTGAAGATGAATGCCCCAATGTTACAGAAGAACTTTGAGTGACTGTCCAGGCAGCAAGATGTCTCTGTGAATTCTAGAGTTTTGGAAGTTGTTTATAATGCACTTCCAGTTTACATATGTAATACTATATCCTTCTAAAGTCTTTACGGAGTTGAAGAATTTATAGTTATAGTTTTCACTAGTTATGATAAAAGATAAAGTAGATATAAATATTGTAACTGTAATTCTTGCTTGATAACTATTTTGTTATATGTAATTTTACCATGTTAAAGTTAAAGCCTTCCTTTTTGTTTAAACAGAAAAGGAGAAATGGTGTAGGAGCTCCTTCTGTTTGTGTATTGCTTTCATTGGTTAATAAATAAAGAAACTGCCTTGGTCTAGCTGATAGGGCAGAACTTATGTAGGTGGAGAAAATAGAACTGAATTCTGAAAGGAAGAAGACCAGAGTCAGAGAAGCCATGGATCCTCTGCCTGAGATGGACACTGGTTAAAATCTCTGGTAAGCCACTGCCATGTGGCAATACACAGATTAATGGAGATGGGTTAAACTAATATGTAAGAGCTAGCCAATAAGAAGTTAGAGCTAATGGCCAGGCAATGTTTTAATTAATACAGTTTCTATGTGGTTATTTCAGGTGTAAACTATCTGGGTGGCTGGGATGAACAAGTGATCTCTCCTTACAATATACATTGACAGAGTAAAGTATCCGTGTCAAATGTGTACCAGCAAATAAATCTCCTGGGAAGGCAGAGCAGATATGCTATAATTCATAGGGATTGATTTCTGAAACACATGGATCTTCTAAGTCAATTTTTTTCTGTGCAGGAGTATAGCACAGCATATTCAAAAGGGTAAGGTGAGTAAATCCTTGGCATTATTCCAGGTCAGGTCAAACAATCAGAAGTGGATATGTGCAAGTAATAGTAAGTATAAGGGTTCCTTGATTAGAGTTACCACTTACTGAGAATAAGTTTTAAAACTATATATTTTCCCCAACATAATTTTTTTATTTGACATAACATACCCTTTCATACTCACTTCCCAGTCCTACCAGGTTCACCCTTCTAACCTTGTGCCTTCCCGCAAAAGAAAACCAACCAAGTATGCTTTTTGCTGCCCATAGAGTCACTGGAGAATGGTCAAACTCCCTTAAAGAAAACTGAACCCTTCTCCAATTCCTTGTCAGAAGCCATCAACTGTGAAGAGGTATATTTCTGCATCATTTTCACAGCTTTTAAGGCTCTCTTCAACGGTTTCCTGTCTGGACTGTTTTTTTGTGGGGTGGGCATGGGAGGAGAGGCAAAAAAGCCTTTCTCCCTTCCCTCTCCCCTTTTCCTTTCTACCTTCCTTCTCCACCACTTCCTCACTGCCTAGAAGTGAACCCTCTGCCATACTTCAGCTGCCATAATGTACTTCAGAAGTTCATAGTTTCAACAAAAAGGAATTCAAATTTCCAAAAAAGAAATCTTCCTTGATGTGGGATTTCCCTCTGTATTCTGTGAATATCATTGGTTAATAAAGGAACTGCTTTGGGCCTATAGCAGAGCTAGAGGGGAACAGAGATAGGCAGGGAAAACTAAAATGAATGCTGGGAGGAAGGAGGCAGATTCAGAGAGAAGCCATGGATCCACTGCTGGAAACAGACATGGTAAAATTTTGCTGGTAGGCCACAACCACATAGTGATGCACAGATTAATGGAGATGGGTTAAGATGTTAGAGTTAACCAATAAGAATCTAGAGCTAATGGACCAAGCAGGGATTTAAATAATGTAGTTTCTGTGTGATTATTTTGGGTCTGAGCTACTGAGCTGCCAGGAACTAACAAGTGGCTTCCTTCAACACTTCCCTTCAATTGTTTCAAGGCAAAACTATAAGAACAGTAGCAAATTCATACTAAATGAAGCCTAACACAGATTATAGTTCATAAGGGACCACAGTGTTTCCATGTAAAGATGAATATTTAATATCATAATAAATAACACACTGATGACCAAGGTTACTATTTTTATTTATACCTTTTCCACTTCTACATTGGTCCATTTATATTAAAGTAAAATAAGAATATATATATGCATATATATATATTATATATGTGTGTGTATGTGGTAAGAAAAAGTGAGAGTTTTCAGAAGACTCACTAATGTTGTTGTTTAAGGCAGAAGGAGAAAGGAGACTCTCTAGGCCTCATCTGTAGCCATTATCTGAACCACAACGAACAACCTGCTAATGTACCTCTACTGTGTCTGGGCAACAGATGTGAAAAGATGTATTCAGGCTAGACTGTGTATCAGTCTGATTATCTGAGTCATAGATAGAGCTTTCAGTGTTCTTTGAAGTGTGGAACCAATAGCTTAGCACATTAAGCTTCTTCTTTGCCCCATCCTTGGGGCTCTGTCCCATACACTTTCTCGTATATATTTTCAGATTCTTAACTCATGGTCAGAACAGAGCAACTAAAAATAATATGTAAACACTCTCTACATCAGAGTTCTTTCCATTCTCATAATTAGAAACCACACAGCACATATGCTTAGTGAACCTTTGAGAGTTCCCATCTCCACTGTTTCCATGAAACTATGGAATGTTACTTCAATGCAGATGACATTAATTTGTTATGGCTTTTATCTTTGTCTTTCAGTTGACTATATTAACTTTCTTTCTCATAAGCCATTACAAAAATTTAATGGTAGGACTTAGGTAGCTTAGAGGTGTGAGTTACATACCTTTTCAAGTAGTATTTGCATGCCTTTTAATCACATTCACATTCAATTCTGAATGCAACATTCCCTTCCTTTTGTTTATTTCTATGCTCCTATTTTTAGAAGCTGGGTATGAATATCTAGAATGAACTGGAAAGAAACTTATGATTTTTTTGCCCCAGGTTTTAATGTGTAAGGCTTATAGATATTACAGGCATGAATTAACACATCTAGCTCAATTTCATTATTTTGACTAACTATTCCAATTACCATGTAGTCTAACAATAAGGGTGCAATCATCTAGTTATTGCACTATTACCAACCTTTGAAATCCAAAGGAAAAAATTGCATAGCATATACCACACTACAGGGCCAAGGGGAAATATCTCATTTTCCTCCATCTTTTGAGTAGATAATATAGATACCTGTCTCATTCAGCATAGCCCATAAAAATTCATGTAGCAATGTTCAAAAGTGATCTTGCAAAAGTGAAAAAGAATACATTTGCTTAAAAATTATTATTAAGAAATATTAAATTCCATCTGGGTGATATAGTTTAAATTATCTACTTAAATTCAATTTGATTCAAGCAAACAGAAAATACTTCAGATGGTTAGATTTTAAAAAACTATATGGTCAAAATGGAAAGTAATAAAGGAATAAAAGTATATGTAGTGAATCATATACCTGGTAACTCTAGTTAAGAACTGGTATACCTAAATTATAATTCCAAAATACTGTAATAAATTTGAAGAAAATGGTACATGCATGTTCATATTTCATATGTATACTTAACTGTGCATTACCCAAAGAAAAACAGTATATCCATGATCTGGCACTCATATTTGGAAGTAAAATATTTTGTGCATGGTTTAAGATCTCCCCAAATTATTGGCTGCTCTATGCATCAAACTTCAAACTACACTTTGATATTTCTATGAAATATTCATGTTTTTATATTTTAAATGTACACATAAATATTTTATTTTATTTGCTTTGAATTTCATATAAATGTAATTGAGCTGTCCATATTTCCCTGATTTTCCATTTTTATTAGAATCACACATGAGATGCATAGATGCTCACAAATGTGTCCCTATTTTATTTACTTTGTTTTCTCTTCAAACACTACTACTTAAATAGAAATAATTTACTCAGCTCTTTCTGTATTATAAACATCTGAATTTTTTCCAAGTTTTCATTATTTAAACAAATGGAACAATATTACTTTTGGATACGCCTTCAAATTCATGTATATAAAAGTTTCTCTGAGAGTAAAGTTGATAAGTATCAATCAGTGTTCAGATGACTCTTATGTATAATATGATATTATCATTTATTCCCTTCATTGAACAAAATAATGCCTGCATTTTAAGACTGAATTTGCATGGTTTCCTTATGGAACAGTTTTATACATATGCAGGAATAAAAACACACATAATATTCATATGAACTTTATGAATATATGTAATCTAAATATCACGTGTAGAAGAGTGATTGATAGAAAATGAACATCTAGTGGATTCTATACATTACATGTTTATAATATTAATAAATCATGTTTTCAACATATTCTACTTCAATGCAATATATGTCCTATGAATTTTCACCTTAGTTTCTTATTTTATTTCTTTAATTATTATTGATTACAGAAATTGTCTATTTATTATGCTAACAAGCTTTACTTATGAGTACAGTACATTTTCAAGGTAGTTCTAAGTAGAGATTTTAATTTTATCAGAAGTTTAAAGCATATTAAAAAGAAAAATGTGCATATTGTCCAATAGCCAGTGAAATTTTAAATAAAAATTGTACCTCATTCAAGTACAGAAATCTAACTACTCATTTGGAAATGTCTACCTAAATTTCATAAATGAAAAAATCACTAGGAACTCTTGTTCAGTGCTGTTGGATATGTCAATTAATGCTTCCATGATGGAAATCACTGTGGATTTTTACAAAGACATAAAGACTGAGCTAGAGCTGCCATATGACCCAATTCTACCACTCTATGACATACTCCCAAAACACTCTAAAGTCTACATAAGATAATTACACATCCATATCGGTTACTGCATTCTATATAGTGGCAGGACATGAAAACATGTTAATCATAATATGAATATATAACTCTAAAAATGTAATTTTATTCAGCCCTAAAGAAAAATACAATTATATAAATTACAGGGAAATCAAGGATCTGTTAAGTATTTTACAAAACATGGTGATTGAATTTAAAAAGATAAAACCCATGTTCTCTTCAAGTGTGTGTGTATATGTGTGTGTGTGTTTGTGTGTGTGTGTTTGTGATTGGCAGAGGGGCATGACATTTTGCATATGGTGTGAATGGATAAATTTATGTGTTCAAATTTCTTCTTCCACGTCTTTCTTGGAACAGAATTCTGTTCATGAGAGTTACACAGAAGCACTTTAACCTCTTGAGCTATCTCACTAGTTCATTCTTAATATATTTGAGAGATAATTTTAGTTTCACTCATATATATATAATTCATAGTTATCATCAATTCATAATTTAATTTAGCTATATTGTCAGTAATATTTCTTGGCTATTTCATTTACTTTACAAACTTATGTAAGACTAAATGATTTGCTGAAAAATAATGAGTTGCTTAGTGTGAATGGACACTTACAAGAAATCCCACACTAGCTCAGAATTGAGAAATAGATGGTTATTTATTTAGGGGTAGACTCACAAATAAGAATCCTCTGTTTGAACAAAGATAAGAAAATGAATCCCGCAAGTGGAACAGAGAGGATGGAAAAGAGGCTGACACATGCCCTACATCAGCATATAAAGTATAAGAGGTCATGCCCCAGTGGGTGGGTAACCACTAGCTGTAGGACTTCCTACAGCTGCTTAGTGCTGATTTTTCCTTATGAACCTAATAGACGGGCAGGGGAACAAATCCTTGGTCTTGAAAGAGAAATCTTGCAGAGTACATTAACAGGTAAGGCTTCTTTTCTCTTGATAAGCATCAGTATAAAATATTACTAGAATTTACTAAAAACTAATTTGAGCCAGAAAGAAGATTTCTTAGATGGATAATAGAAATGTAGATGATAGATTGTTGACAGACAGACAGACAAATAGATGCATGGATGGATGGATGAATGGATGGATGCATAGATACCTAGATACTTACATAGACAGACATTTCTGTCTTAGTTACTTTTATACTGCTGTGGCAATGCACCATTACATTACAAAGCATCTTACAAATAAAAAACTTAATTTGGGAGCTCATGGTTACCAAAGATTAGAGTCCATGACCATAGTGGGGCAGACCATGGCAGCAGATAGGAAGGCATGTGCTAACCCTGAGAATAACTAGAAAAAGACCAGCTCCGTATTTTAAGCAAAATTTGAAGCATGATTTAATTAAATATTGGACAGGGTGATGGATTCTGCTAGAACCATTTTGGGCTTCTTAGAAAATAGCTACAAGTCCTATTTTTGAAGAGGCTTGAAAAGGAAAAACCATAGGGCCTCCTTATTTCCAATGAGGTCCAGTCAGGAGCAAGCATATATCTTGACATACTTCCCACTTTCATACCCGGTGCCTACATCCAAAAAGTCACATCCAGTACAGATGGGTCAAACAAACTTGTTTAGGGGAAGTAAAAACATGTGGCTTGTTATTGTCCAATTAAGCACAGCCCCCAGTATTCTAGGATGTTATCTGTCTTTGGGCAAGTGGGGCTTACAGATTAACACATAGACAGCAATAGCTGGAAGGTTACATCTTATTGAGAAGAATGAGGTAGAGAATAGAATGTCATGGGCTTTTGAAAATTCAAAGCTGCCGTTACACCACATCCCCTCCAGCATAGGCTATCATTGGTGTTTTTGATTTTAGCCATTCTGACAGGTGTAAGATGGTATCTCAAAGTTGTTTTGATTTGCATTTCCCTGATCGCTAAAGAAGTTGAGCATGACCTTAGGTATCTTTTGGCCATTAGAATTTCTTCTGTTGAGAATTCTCGGTTCAGATCCTTACCCCATTTTTTAATTGGGTAATTTAGAATTTTAATGTCTAGTTTCTTCAGTTCTTTGTATATTTTGGAGATCAGACCTTTGTCCGATGTGGGGTTAGTGAAGATCTTCTCCCATTCAGTAGGATGCTTTTTTGTCTTAATGACAGTGTCCTTTGCTTTACA
>PVIU01015415.1:0-48432 GCA_004026605.1 Ondatra zibethicus | reverse complement strand
AAGGTCATGCTCAACTTCCTTAGCGATCAGGGAAATGCAAATCAAAACAACTTTGAGATACCATCTTACACCTGTCAGAATGGCTAAAATCAAAAACACCAATGATAGCCTATGCTGGAGAGGATGTGGTATAACGGGAACACTCATCCATTGCTGGTGGGAATGCAAACTTGTGCAACCACTTTGGAAATCAGTGTGGCAGTTTCTCAGGAAATTGGGAATCAACCTACCTTAGGATCCAGCAATACCACTCTTGGGAATATACCCAAGAGATGCCCAATCATACTACAAAAGCATTTGTGCAACTATGTTCATAGCATCATTATTTGTAATAGCCAGAACCTGGAAACAACCTAGGTGTCCCTCAATGGAAGAATGGATCAAGAAAGTGTGGAATATATACGCATTAGAGTACTATGCAGCGGTAAAAAACAATGACATCTTGAATTTTGCATGCAAAAAAAATGTTTTAACTTTAACATAGCAATATTACATAAAATAAAACAGCTTTCTAGCAAGAATTATAGTTACAATATTTATATCTACTTTATCTTTTATCATAACTAAGAAAAACTATAATTATATCTATCTATTCTCCAACTCTATCAAAGACCACAGAAAGATATAATATTACTTAAGTTAACAGGAAGTGCATTGTAAGCAACTTCAAAAACTCTAGAATTGACCAAGAAATTTGCTGCCTGAATGGTCACCCAAATTTCTGTAACATTGAGGCATCCGATCTTCAGGTGCATAGTATCCATGAGACTTTTCCATAAAGCAGGAAATTTGAAGGTCTCTTAAACCTTGTATTGGCAAAATTATTAGTTGCTTTCTTCTGTGTCTGGCAGAGGCTTTCATGAAGCAGGAACCCTGAAGGAGGATCTTCCTTTTAGGTAAGTTCAGCAGTCATTTTTCTGTGGGTCCTGCATGTCCAGTTCATATAGCATAACATCAAACAGTTCAGGCAAGAACAGTTTCTTGCCCAAATGGCTAAGAAACTCCTTGAGGAGACTATATGATGCCTACCATCCTCTTGAAGTACATTGGCTCTGCCAAAAAACAGATGTCTTTCTTTCACTATCATGAAAAATCCTAAGTTCTTAAAATATTTTAAATGCCATATTCTATAGTCTTTAAAATATCTGTAGTCTTTAAAATATCTGAAGAATTCTATTCATTTGAAATACATCTTTGTACATCTAGAAAACCTAACTAACATGACTATAACTAAGCTTGACTATTAGAGATGACTATCTATTACCCTGTATTTTTTAACTATATATTACAATTTTAAATGAGCTGCACAAACACAATACCTTAATCAAGAGCAATAATATATGTACAACAATCTTAAATGTATATTGATCTTAAATTTGTATTAATAAACCAACATCCATAACGATGCATATCCCCCTTCAAATGCAAACAAACATTTATAAACAGTATTTGGGAATTTGGGTATAGTTATTCCCAAACTGCTTTCTGTTTTATGTTGACCAAATTATTTTGGACATGTTCACGGTGACTTTCTGGGGTTCTTTGTCCGTCAAACCACATTAGTCTGTAAGGAATCCACAGGCTGTCATCTTCTGTGGAAAGAAAAGTAGAACGCCTTTTCCAAAGCAGCATATCCTTAGACTCAAATTTTGAAGTCAAAATATATGTTTGTTTAGCTTAGCAGCCCATGCAATGAAGCATCTCTTCGTACTCAGCTCCTTCAAGGTCAAAAATTTCAAAGAAAACACAATAGTATACATAACCCAGACTCTCTCTTTATAGTGCATCTTTATGTGGCTTTTTTTACTATGTTGCTTTTGCTACAAGTTTAATATTTATTTTATTATCTTCACTACTTTAATCTATGACTGTCTGTGCTTTTTATATTTTAACTGTCTATACTCTTTTTCCTCTCTCTCTTTCTCTTCTCTCTCTAGCCTATATACCTTTATCCATCACTGTGACCCATTAAGAGGTCTTTTCATCTGGATTTGTTTTTATTGCATATCTGTAATTATCTTTTGACCAGGAGTGTTTATTATTTTAAATGCTAAGTATGTGTGGCTAGGACACAGACTGCTTTGTCTTTTGGCTCTTCCCAGTTCAACGTGGTGGAGGTCTGTGTACCACCTCTGTGAGCCTGCACACTGCCCCAGTTTCAGGTATATGTGGGCCTATGTCACACCATTAAGCAGTTTGTAACATGCAGCTCACAAACCCCATTTAGATGCACCATAGCAGGACCTCCTAATGGAGTCAAAACCATTTGTGCCACTGTTTTTAAAGAAGGCATGCAGTTTTTACTGCACAAACTGAGTCAGGAAGCCTTCTCTTAAAAGAATTGTACCTCTGCTTGCTTCTAGCAAAGAGAACCCAACCTATAAAATGCTGCTACCAAAAAGCCATGATTAACTCTGTTCTTTTGTGTATAGAATTCCTTTTTAAGCTTTCTCAGGTTTTATAGGGATATAATCGACTATGCTGGGGAGCCAATTCCTTGGGGGAGTCTGCTCATTATTTTCTGTCTTCTCAGACCTGAAATAATCACTCAGAAACTAGCTCTTATATCTTAAATTAACCCATTTTTATTAATCTTTGTATTGCCACATGGCTGTGACTTACCAGGTAAAGTTTTGCTGCATCTGTTTCTAGAGGCAGCTACATAGCATCTCACTAACTCCACCTTCTGTCTCTCTATATCTTTTCCAGCCTGGCTATATTCTGTTAAGCCATTGGACAAAAGCAGCTTCTTTATTAACTGATGGCAATAGAACATATTCATAGCATACAGAAGGGAATCACACACACATAGGTATAATAATAGATACAGTACACAGCTCAATTTTGGGAGTCATAGCAGTTTTTGTTTTTACACAATAGGATGGTAAAACAACTAAGTCTTTATTAAGTATGAATTTATTTGAAAAATAATTCAAAAATGAAAATTACTAGTTTAAATTTTTATATTATTACCAATATTAAAAAATATTTTGTATCAGTTCTTAGGAAACCATTGCCTGTATGTGCACATATATAAACACATGAGAAAAATATTCAAATGAGACACCTGAAAACTTTAAATGAAGAATGAAGAGTAGGCATTTTTCCATAGGAACATTAGGTCCATCCCTATACCAGCTGTAAAAGAATCACTGAACATTGTCAAGTGTAGAAATATCAATACAATTCTTTGTGAATATTCTTGATGTAACCTAGTCCTTGTACTGGAAGCTTTATTTGGTGACAAGAGACAGTCAGTTGGGACTCTGTCATTATTTGGAAACTTCATTAGGATCGCCTTTATATATTTTAGGAAGTGAGAAAGTTTATTGCATCTAGGAAAGAACAGTGAATATATAAAATTTCTTTTGCAAACTGAGGAGATGCATCTTTTCTCAAAGTAAATGCATAGCTTGCTAAAAGTAACAAATAGAATTCATAAGAAAAGATTACTTTTTTCTTTTCCTGGCACAAAAATATAGATAATTAGGAATCACAATATTAATGGATATAGAATCATTGAACATATGCCTCATGAGAAAATTAAAAAGCATAAAAATAACAAATAGCTTTCTCATATTGCATATTTCTCTTGCCATATTCTGAACACTTGACTCTCTCTGACTATGCTGATAAAAAGCTATTGCTCCTGCACAGTCATTTTATCTTTCCAAATATTCAACATGTCTTCCCCAAATCATTTCGTGCCTAGAAATAGATTTGACACAGGAGCAAGTCATCAAATAAGAAATGAATAAATGGATTAATGAGTGAAAAGCAAAATATTACAAATATAAAATATATGTCACATTCTGTTGTCAAGGAATTATTTTTTAGGTTTCCTAGGAGTGCTTTTTAAAGATGTGATCAATATCTCTCTGTCTCTTTTTCACAATCTTCTTTTCACAAATAGTAATTGGTTAGGGTTAAAAATTTTAAAACTATTGCAATTTCCTTATGTTATTGTTTTAACTCCAATGAAAAATAGAAACTTTCTATTTATTTTGTAAATGTTATTATTCACTGCAAAACAGTCTGAAGTATTAACAATATGAAGTAGAGGTGCCAATTTATTTTTCAAAAATGTGGAAAATTTGAATTATGAAGTCAAGCTGGTCAAAAGACTTAGTAATAATGTAGAATTTGTATCATTCACTGAGGGTACTAGTTTTGTGATGTTTTCCAAACTATTGATCCATAATAAAACAAATAAAGTCTGTGAAACATTATTACAAGCAACTGCAACCCTGAGATATTTGAAAATCCTTTTTAAATTTAATAATTTAATATAAATTCCTGCAATAAAATTTTCTATAAATAATTCAGAAATCCTAGCTCCCACATCTTGAGAACAGAGAGAACATATCCTGGAAAACAAACCATATTGTAGTTTCTACATGCTGTATAATAGTCTCATATGTTAATTCTTTTGGGGTCATTAAGTGGTTTATTAATATTTAATATACTTTACTCATTGCTTTGGACATCAATCTTAGAATATATATATGTATATATATGAAATAAATTTTAAAATGAGCAGTGATTTAAAATTACAACAAATTAGAAATCCTTTAGGTACACAGCATAAAAATATTTTATATATTCATAACTTTTCATTATTCTTTGCTATGTAAATGGCATCCAAATAAAAGTTGTCAATAGAAAAAGAGGGAGGGTAAAGGAGAGCTAGGTACCACTGTCATAATGGCTATGGTTTTTACATTTATTAATATAACAAAAGTCACTTCAAAAGAATTTGTTTCAGATTCTGCCTTTCATTCATTAATTCAAAATTAATTTATAGACTGAAACTTACAGTCTGAGAATCTGCTTTTCTAGCAATTATGAAAACAGAATAGTCCTCTAATTCACATAACTTGAAGTCATGGCACCCTACAGAAAATCTTGACAAGAATCCTATTACATTATATAATGATTTTCTTATTACAAAGAAACTGAACTGCAGAATGTAAAACATTTTCAAATAAATAATACTTAATGCTAATACAACGGTTCATGCCCCAAAATAGTGCAAGCATTCTTCTACATTCACTTTCACTCTATGTCTTTGACATGTATAATCTTTTCTGTTTTGTCAAATTTAGAATAACTTTTAACATTACAGATATGGAACTTGATTATGTTATAATATCTTGAACATATCAATCTTTAATCATAGAATCATATTAAAGAAATTCATACAGAATAATGTAAATTTCACAGAGATGATAATTATCTCAATCTATCCAATGCATTTTTATCTAGAAGACCTATAAGAGGATGTTGATAATATTTAAAGTTTTCTTTGTCGGCATATAATACTAATAGAAAGATTTTTAAAATATATGTAGTGATACATTCATCTTAAGTACATTCGAAGCTAATGGTGTTTTCCTTAAATTTTGTAAATGTAAATTTTGCATAGTTCTTAATGTTATAATTATAACTAGCCAAAGAGCTAGAATAAGAAGGATCACTTAAAATAAGTTTTGTACCTGATATCTGATTGGACAACGTTTTGCTTAAAAGGCCTACTTTAGCTTTTAATCATTGAGCTTCTCTTCCTATTTGTCTCTTTCATAACACACACAAATACATATAAATACATACATATTGAGAACCCATAGTTTCTTTGCAAATTTATCTGTCCTTTAAAAACCCACACATAATAGTATTTTAGATCTTAAATGTGCATTCAGTATTGTGTTTCTTATCTTAATTTGAATATTTACTGCCTTTAATTATAGCCATAATTTACAAGACTACATAATTAGAACTAAAGTTTCAGAAAAATAGAAAAAATAAATGACATAATATTATTTTAGAGAGATTTAATTCCTAGCACAATATAGAGATCTATGATTTTTTCTTGGAAAATATCAACAAATACTTATTCATTCCAGCTGAAATTCTGATGTTAGAACAAAGTAATAATAATACTTAGCAAAACAATAAGTTTGTTGGAAGTACTTACAATAGTATAAGCAAGAAATTGCATACATACATGAGAACCAGTAACATAAATGTATATGTATATTATTACCAAAGAGCTTTGTCAGCAAGTGAGATAGTCCAATATAGTGCACACTTTGGTCAATAATCCCCAACTATAAGATTTTATCTTGAATTTCAGCTCCAGGTATTGGTTCCTTCTTATAGAATGGCCCTTAAATCCAACCAAAAAAAGTAGATGGAATGCATTAAGTCATTTTATTGCTATACCAGCAGGCACATTGATGGCATGCTTTGTCCAAAATTAAACTGGACTGTCAATGCCTGTATTCTTTAGACGCCTATACTGTGTCTCCTGACATGATGAGAGCCAGCTGCTGGGTGAACTCCAGTATCTTTTTTTCTTGCCCTAAATATCAAAATGTAGTAGTTTTAGCAATAAAGATTGCCATCTTGCTCTCACATAAGAAAAGTAGTGGCATTAATCTTTGTACTTTGTGGGGCTCAGAGAACTTTCAAATACAAAACATCATAAGAAAGTACATGATCTCTGACACTATAATTTTCTTTACAGAATTTTATAATTTTCAGGATTCATACCAGCTACCATTTTCCATTTAGCCCTTTAGCTACTGTTTTAATATCTCACTCTTTCGTTCAAAACAACCCATGCAGATTTATAAGCTAGATTGTATCACTTTGGTAATCTATAGTCTTTCTCCCAGTTCTGCATATCAATATTTGTGAAATGAGTGTCAATTCCAACTGTCATTTTTCTACAGATGCCCATGCATAACACTGAGATAGGTGTCTCTTGACACTTATTTCACTTGTTTTTGTAAATCAAAATTCTTACAATGGTGACACTTTCAGGTAAAATTCTTCAATAATTATTTTTTATGGTGTATATTAGTATATTGTCTTGCAGGGGATAAAAACACACAGTGGATATTTGCCTCCCCCTATGATAAACTTTATTCTTTATGTCCACTTAAATTTTCTGTGAAGATACATTTTTTCTGAATATATCTCCTGAACAGGAAGAAACTACATTTCTTGCCATCAAATTAATATTACACTTTAGGATAATTTAAGACTGAATGTTTTTCTCTGCTCCCCTCCCTGAAAAATGTAGAGTTCCAGAAAAATAATTTAAAAAGACTACATGTTTAACCTGCTGTCCTACTGTACACTCAACTTGTTTTAGTTCAAACTGTCTTCAGGGGAACAATGCAATCAATGATACTATGTCTTGGAATTGCTTTGTAAACATCTTTCCAACCTCAGCTACATGCACGGTTTATTGTTAAATTAAGTGTTCTTCTGTAATCATGAACCAGAAAAGTATATATGTGTGTGTGTGTGTGTGTCTGTGTCTGTGTCTGTGTGCTTGTGTATGTATTATGGTAACCATTTTCTAAAATTAAACATCATGTGAGAAACAACCTTTAACAAAACAAATATCCCCATAAATGTCAAAAATATGTGAAAATAACTTGACAACATCTGTTTGCAGTGTTGAGTGCTATTCAGGGTCAGTGGTGGTGAATAAAATAACTTCCTCTGTAAAACACTGTTAAAGATTTCTGTGAGATTCCCTCATCTCTTTCCCATACCATTCATTCTATGCTGCTCAATAAATACAAAGTAAATCACTTTGTTTGAGACATAAACAGATTCACACAGAGAGAAAGAAAACATAGATACACATTTAGACACACAGATTCTGAAAAAAAAATGGGCAGGGTTGACATTACACAAATACAGGCCATACACACACAAGGCACAGAACTCAGGTAATAAGAATAGAGAGACTAGACACTAACAAAAATATCTACAGAAAGGCTAATGACTGCAGACTACAGAAAACAGAAGACATAAGGAGAGATATGGAGAATTCAAATTGGGGCTCACACTCTTTGCCAAATTAATCCAAGAAGAATTTGCTTTATTTTAATTCCTTAACATAATATTGTTGACTGAGTTTTCTGTCCTTCCCAGTTCTCGCAATCATTAAGTCCCAAAGAAATCACACAGAGGTCTACATTAGTTATAAACTAATTGGCCTAGTAGCTCAGACTTCTTATTAACTCTTATAACTTATATTAGCCTATTATTCTTGTCTATGTTAGCCATGTGGCTCTGTACCTTATTCGGCGGGGCTGTCACATCTTGCTTCTTCTGTGGCTGGGACAGGACTACACACTAGGACTTTCTTTTTCCCAGAATTCTCCTGTTCTCATTGTCCTTCCTCTACAGCCTGTCTGGTTGTCCCACCTATACTTCCTGCCTGGCTACTGGCCAATAAGCGTTTATTTAAAATATAATTGAATGAATACAGACCACTGTCCCATACCATAATATTGATACATATTCATTATCTATAATGTGCTAACCAACATCTCTGTCTTCTGCCCAATGCCAACGGTGCTTCGTGGGATTATCATGTTAAGGTAGTACTAAGATAAAATATGAAGTATATATGAAATGTTTTGCAAACTAGTAAGGCACTTTACTACAAATCTGCAATATAACATGAAGCCTGTGTTGGTTATGGATAGCACTAATTCATAGATAACATTTGTACAATAAATCCAGGATTTCTGGAAATGCTTCAGTTCAAGGACATCTCCATAGCTCAGGGTGCTGTGAAGACTTCCTCTAACCTCTAATTCTAATTCTCAGTTTCCTTAGACTTCCAGCTAAACTCAAATCTATTGTCTGTCTTTCTTTATGTTTATTTCCTCCTAAATGCTTTAGAAACCAATGAGCCTGATTGACAGGACATACAATTGCATTAAAATGAACAAGGCATCATTTAGTTCCACCAAGAACGTCAGGAAACCACTGTATCTCCATTCCCTTTTCAGACCTCTCCTGAATCAAACTTATTATTAACTTCCCTGTGAACACTGTCTGTTCCTGCCTAGTGAACCAAGTGTCAAACACAGTCTATTATGTACAGTCCCCTCAGTAACCTATCCTTCCTCTTACAGTGCCTTTTAGTCATGTGATGCCAAGAATAAATAAGCTCATATGAACCAGTGCATCAGGAAATGGGTTGTAATATATTGATTCAGGTTATCAGCCATTCTCTTAAGAAGCATTGGTTGTTGTATTACTCAGTTGCTCCAGTTTCACAGCACTCTGAACCTAACCTCTCTGTATCTTGTGGTGTAGTAAGAGGAACGGTCTGCATCCTGGTCACCCGTCTCCTGGCCACCTGGCTCCCTGCTGCCTGGCTAGCTTAACTCCTGAATAACCACACAGAAATTGTATTAATTAAATGACTGCCTGGCCCATTATATCTAGCCTTTTCTTGGCCAACTCTCACATATTGACCTAACCCATTTCTATTAATCTGTGTTCACCACAAGGTCGTGGATAACCAGGAAAAATCCTATCCAGCATCAGTCTTAGACAGGAGCTTAATGGCATCTGCCACACTGCCCTTCTTCCCAGCATTCTATTCTGTCTCCTTCGCCTACCTGATTTCCGCCCTATCAAAAGGCCAAGGCAGTTACTTTATTCGCCAATGAAAGCAACACAAATACAGAAGAACCTTCTACACTATTTCCCCTTTTTCTGTTTAAACAAAAAAGAAAGGGTTTCACTTTAACATAGTAAAAATTACATGTAACAAAACAGTTATCAAGCAAGAATTAGTTATAGTATTTAGATCTATTTTATCTTTTATTATAACAATGGAAAACTATAACTATCTATCTATTCTTCAACTCCATCAAAGACTCCAGAAGGATATAATATTAACTAAGTAAACAAGTAGTAAGCAACTTCCAAAACTCTAGAAATGACAGAGACATCTTGCTGCCTGTACAGTCACCTAAAGTTCTTCTGTATCATTGGGGCATCCATCTTCAGCCTACAGGCCCATAGTATCCAGCAGACATTTTCATAAAGCAGGAAATTTCAAAGACAGTTCAGTCACTTTCTCCTGTATCCTGCAGAAATTCTTGCAGACTCTTTCATGAATCAGGAACCCCAAAAGATTATCTCACCTTTAGGCAAGTTCAGTAGTCCTCTCTCTGTGGGCTCTTCCTCTTGGGCTTGTGCAACAGTCCAGGCAAGAATAGTTTCTTGCCTAAATGGCTAACAAACTCCATAAAGAGCCTCTTCAATGCCCATCTTCTTCAGGAAGTAGCTTGGTGCTGCCAGGAGTAGACGTGTCTCATTATCATCAAAAGTCCTAAGTTATTTCTGTAGTCTTTGGAAGATATGAAGATTGCCTATCTAACTGAAATATATCTTTATATATCTAGAAAAGCTAACTAACATGACTACAAGCTTGACTATTATTGATGACTATCCATTAACAACTTATATTTCCTAATTATACATTACATATTTTAAATGAACTACACAATCATAATACCTTAATCAAGAGCAGAAATACATATACATATAACAAAATTGACCTTAAATTTATATCAATAAAGCAAAATTTATACCAATGTAAATTACTCGAATCTATATCATATCCCCCTTTAAATGTAAAAGAAGAGTTATAAACAATATTTGGGAATATGGGCATAGTCTGAATCTGTCCTATTGCTTTGCCCTTAATTCTCTACTATCTTGAAGAGCTTTTAAAATGCTAAGCATCTCGGTTGCAGCTGCTCTGGATGTTGGCTCCACCTCTCTTCAATTTCAAATTGGTGGACGAACCATTTCTGCTAGCTCTGGGGCCACCAGGTAGGAGATGCACTCAGCACTTTAACACTGAGAATGTGTGTATGGCACATAAACTCTTTCTTTATGAGTTACAGCCAAATCTGCCACACAGAGCACTGCACAGTCTGGAAACATCTCTGTGTATGTCGGCACAAAGCCGCCATGTTCTCCTGCCTGCCCAAGCCTGATCCGGCCGCCTGCCCATGCAGGAAGAGCTGAGTCACAGGCATTGTCTCAGCCAGTTTCCTCCCAAACCTAGTGGGCACAGAAACACTTGGGTCCCACAAATGTCATTAAAATGCTTTATAGTCGGAGTTTGCATTAGCGGCACAGCCCAGAAAGCCATGTTTTAACACTGCACAGCTTTTTTCCTGCTGCGTGTGGCTTTTTTTCCCCCACACTACAGCTGAATCAGGAAAATCTCTCTTAAAGCAGCTATGGCAAGCCACTAGCAAACAGCAGGAGCTGTGTTAAACTCTGTATTCTTTTTGAAGCTCTCTCAGATTTTACGTGGAGTGAATCAACCATGTTGAGGTGCCAATCTGTAGTGAGAGGAATGTGCTGCATCCTGGCTGCCCGGCTCATGGCCACCCAGCTCCTGGCCGCCCAGATAGCTTAACCCCTGAAATAACCACACAGAAATTGTATTAATTAAATGACTGCTTGGCCCATTATATCTAGCCTCTTCTTGGCCAACTCTCACATCTTGATCTGACCCATTTCTATTAATCTGTGTTCACCACAAGATCATGGCTTACCAGGAAAAATCCTATTCAGCATCAGCCTCAGACAGGAGTTTCATGGCATCTGCCACACTGCCCTTCTGCCCAGCGTTCTGCTCTGTCTCCTCCGCCTACCTGATTTCTGCCCTATCAGAAGGCTAAGGCAGTTTCTTTATTCACTAATGAAAGCAACACAAATACAAAAGAACCTTCTACACCATTGTGGCCTCATATCCAAGGATGTTTGAGAGATTCTTTCATCCCTTTCTAAATTCAAGTAGTCCAGATATGGAGAACTCTCTAATTTTACTGGTTTGCTTTCATACTAGGTTACATTAAGACTTCTGACGACCTGCTGTATTGAGAATTTTGTTTCTTTTTATTAAGTAATAGTTCAGATGGGTATTCTCTACCACTTATAGCTTATGCTTTCTCTCTTTACATTATAGTCATAAGCATGGATTACATATTTATGGATCTCAGGATTCCTTAGCATAGATCTATTTATACTTCCTTAGCCTTATATGCTGTGGCTTCACAAAATGATACTTCTATCACAAATTCCCTTTATCCATATTTCCTGTCAATTCAGAGGTTAATGTAAAGGCCAGCATCTATAGATCTTTGTATCAGAATTCTATTATGTTGTTGATTTTTTTTTTGAGTAGAGAGCTTAGCCTTTAATATCCATAGCAAAGTGAGTATATCACATATATACTCTTTATAGTACCATTTCATGGCTACTCCCACAAAATGGATTCTCTAAACTTTTGATCTTTCAGGGAAAATACCTGCATTTGTATGGCAGATTCCATTTATCAAAGAGCCATGCCATTTCATATTACATAAAAGAAGAACTCCCTAGGATACCCTCCCCCAAAGACTCTACTTCATTTTCATATGGCTCAACCTTGATGACATGTATTATTGGACATCACGGGAACCATGCAATAGTATTCCTTGCCACAGTAGCAAGGAAGCACATCATGTCATATCACACAGGAAAATCTAACTCCATTGAGACTGCCTCTGAGGAGATGCTCCACTGTCATGCAGATCAGAGCAGCTACATATGTTAACATTGCTACAGGATCCATTCAGTTGTTCCTCTTCAACACACTGTTGACACTATTGGTTTCTGTGTGGGTACCCACTGTGTTGCATAATTTTCCTGGCAATGATTGAATAAACATCTATCCATCATAGTGTGGTTCTTGAGGTCAGAACAAAGAAATGATGCCACCCAAGTGTTGCTTTGTGACATAATTGTGTAGTCTGTGTTGTGTAAATGAGAGTAGATGAATAGTTACAGAAGCATGTGTGGGCGGGTGGGTAGCCCAAAACAGCTGCATTATCAGAAAGCTAACCAACAAGGATAACAACTCATGGAGCCTACATCACATGCTCAAAATTAAGTACTTTATTGCACATCACAAGCACCATTTGTTACTAAGTTGAAAGAAGTTACTCAAGAGTCTCTTTCTTTCTAGTGAGTTTGTAATGCCATACCCTTGAACAGGATCCTATAGGTCTTGTAGCTTTGTGAGCATCCTGATACTTTTAAGTTTCATTGATTACCTAACATATAAGAAACTTACTCCATCATGCATAAATAAAAGTTTCATTTTGGAGAAACTAGTTTGCAACATACATAAAGATCAATAAATACCAAAATTATTGTGACAGAAATAGTGATATATTTTAAAAGTCTTTGAAAAACTGAAAGTACATACAGATATAAAATATTAATATTATGAAGTTTACCATTCAAAATAACTTTCAGCATTTAAAACTATTTAAATTTTGTCTAGCAAAGAGCAAATTATAAGAAAAGGCTTTACAGATTTTATATTTTGTGGATTTCCATAATGCCAGCTCCCATGAACTCAATATAATCAATTATCATTGTGTGTTCTGAGATAAGAAGAAAAAGATAAATGTGTATCATTTCAGCTCCTAAAATGCATTTTAAAAAACATAAAGAGCCAATTTCCCTATTTGATGTATCTAAAGATGAAAATAATCTAAAGAAAATATAAGATGAATTTTGAACATTCTCTACAGGGGTAATAACTTATTTCCATTATTGTATCATAAATATGCCATGGGAACCTTATTAACTGATTCAATCTAATTAGTGTCAAAGGCAAGGTGCATGTCCTAAATGAATGACTGCATTCAACAAGCATTAGAGCCAAGATAGTCATAATGAGACACATTTTTCAAAGAAGTGTTTTCATACAGAGAACTCTGAAAAGATTTTATGGAACACCAAGTTAGTTTACTCCAACAAACATTTCCTGAATATATATCATTTACCGTGTTCAAAGTTGTAGGCAAACTCAAGTGAATTAAAATCACAACATAGTTTATAGGAGGAAACTGAAGTATTTAAATAGAAATTTCTCATTTCATGTGTACAATTCATTGCATAAGCTTGTGCAAAATTTTATTAGAGAAAAATAAAGCAAAACTATTTAGCTCTTCTTTGAAAGTGGAGCTGGGGATATTGACTCGTGATAAGGAGACTTTATGGTATAGTGTCTTCTGGATTGAAATAAACAAATGAGAGGTTTGAGTCCTAGAGGAGACGAAGAGCACTGTCCTTATCTAGGGCAAGGGACTTACAGAGTTTCACAGTGCTGAAATCCATAGCAGGTCTAGGAATAATATTAGTTCATGAATTAGGATTGTGGGGCCTAGCGCAAGATCACACCCAGTTTTAATAAGAAAATCAGGTACGGCAAGGCAGCTTAGTGGGTAAAAGCATTTGCTTTCTAGGCTGGATCTATGTGGATCTATCATAACCTTTCTAGCCTGGATCTATCCTTAGGATCCACATAGCACAAGGAGAGGCCCAAACTCCACAAGGACTCTTCTGAAAAAAACATGCATGCTCATGGTACAGTTAACCTGCATCTAAAACCATCATAAACATACAAAATAAAATAAATAATAGTAATCATATGGGCCCTTCCTCTCATAGAAGCCATTTTTTCTGCAAAGAACTAACACATAGTAAAAGGTGCCCAAAAATATGCTACCAATAAAGTATTTTACACAAAGATGTCATATGCATGACATTGCTTAGAAGCAGGATAATTTTTCAACAGTAGATATTCAAAGTTAGCAACATATTTGTCTGGTTTAAAATACTAATCTAATGTAAAATTCCTTTAGTATTTGTATAATATTAAATTTAGGAGGTATCATCTATGATACATGAGCTTAGAGATTCAGAGTGGAAAAGAACTTCCTGCAACAAGTCACAAATCAGAGCTTTCTGATGAGCTGATCATGGATCCTGTACTCATCTATAAGCATTCATTCAGAACATTGTCCAAACTGTATGCTGTCTAGCATACAGGCTATCAAACAATCTTTAACCTAATATGGGAAAGCTGAGATCACAAAGTGTGTAGGTCCAAGTTGAAAAATCTTTCCTCTTCACTGCAGTGGAAACAAAGCACACCGAGAATATTCCAATTGATCTTTTAATTTGTCCTCACCCAGCAGCCACTAACTTTTGCTGCAAGATGTTTTATTTAAACTGCATCCAAAATAAATTTTTAAAAAGATTAGTACTCTCCTCCATTTTTCTCTTTACTTTAGAACATTGTACTGTGTTAGCATTGCATGTCATATTGGAATTGGAATTTTTACCATGGTCTATTATTCCTTGGGTATTTTCTGGCTATCTGAAAGTCTCAAAACTTATATTATTACCCTTGTCCCCTTTGTCACTCAGTCTGTCACCATGGGTCTTATTATTGTTTTTATCACACAGAAATACAGCATAAAAATACTTTCTTCCCAAGATGTTACTCCTACCTCTCATGGAACACTCTTTTCTCCATGATAAAATCTTGTACTTAGTGCTTAGACAACAAGTAAGAAACTCAAATGGTCCCTTTCCTAAAAAGACTTTCACTAACCTTTCCTGGATCAACTGCAGAACAAATCTCACAGAAGCATTTAACTTTGCATATAAGTAATGATTACAAACTTAGATATATTTTAGGGTTGTACTTGTCACTTAAACAATCACCACTTTTTTATCTGGATACTCAGTACAATGGTTTAAGCCTCCCCTATGGATCCCATGTAAATGAATGGTTCTTGGTTTTGGTGCCATTTTAACGGATGAGGAGCTGTTAGAGGGTTTGCATGGCTGGTGGAAGTAGATTGCTCTGGACTAACTAAACTTTTGAGCTGACATCTGGCACTTGTTATCATCGTCTCTTCTGTCTAGGGGTCTCTCCAGGTGGAGAGTTGATAACTCATGTTCCAAACCACTGTAATTCTTTTGTCCTCTAATATGAACATAAAGCCCTTGGAGACTGAAACAAACAAACAAAAAAATTCTTTTAGCAAGTTTCTGTAAAGGATGTCATTAACACAACAAAAAGATTTACAAAACTTTTTTTTTTTAACGAAAGCTTTTTGAGGACAGAGGCTACACTACAACTACTAGTGTTCCCCAATGGCATCTCTATCACTGTTGTTAATACAAAGCAAGTACAACAGAAAGCTAAATTCAAAGTTTAAGATGAATGATCAACATATGGAATTTTACTATATTTTAAAAGACTTTCTGTTATATACAAAGATATTAGTGGATAACTTCTGGGTAGTTTCCTTCTTAGGTGAATTTCAGTGTTTGAGAATGTGAAGATAGGAACATATTGTTCCACAGCTCTTTAAATCTTAACATGTTCAAAGCCGAAGTAATATTTTGTGTAATAATTTTGTTCTCTAACCTCAGATTGAGTTTTGCATAGTTTAGTTAATATCATCAAACATTCAGTTTTCACAGTTCCTGACATGGGTAATCTGAGACAAATTGTCAGTAGATATTTTGCTTGGCATTTTCATTCACAGATTTTACCTAGCTGCATTCTCACCAACTAATTGGCTAAATAGACAAACAAACAAACAAACAAGACAAAAGTGCTCAGTCCTATTTTTAGAACACTAAACCTATGCAGTCACTCCTTCCTATACGCACAAACATAAAACCCTCATTATCTAACAACATTATCTTGGTAATTAAGTTTCAAAAGTAGGATAACAGAAAATTTCAAATAGATTATTCCTGTGGCTTCTTTTGGTTTTTATTTTTTTGAGTTTGTTGGAAAATAATAGAGAAGATATAATGATTTACACTTAAAGAAAGTAAATAGGAGTGGAATGAGGAAGACTAGAAAGAGAAAGTAACTCTGCTACCCTCAACCTGGAGACCACAGAGAAAAAGGACTATATAAATAGTCAACTATATTAGGTTACTGCATCCCTCACCCAAACCTTCCAGTTCTGGTCTTCTCTGTCAATACTCTCTCCATAAACTTTCAGCTAAGTGATCCCTCCTGTTATCATCCCCATGCACCCAAGTTCACCTGCATAAACTATTCCACTTCCCCTTCTTAGGGAGATCCATTTGTCCACCTTAAAGCCCCATTTTTTCACAGCCTTTCTGGGTCTGTGAATTGAAGCATGACTATCATTTACTTAATATCTAATATCCACTCATAAGTTAGTGAAGAGAAGGAGTGGATTTTGATAAAGGGGAACTGCGAGAGAAATGAGAAGGAAAATTGTGGTGCGGGATAATTGTCTGTATTCTGTCAATCATATTTTAAATAAACGCTGATTGTCCAGGCAGGGAGTATAGGCGGGTCAACAAGACACGAAAGAGAGGCGGGGCAATGAGACTAGAAGAATGCTTGGCAGGAGGAAGCCCATTCCTCCACACTCCTGCCCAGACCACCACAGAAGCAGGATGTGCCTGCCCCACTGAAAAAAGTCCCAAGCCATGTGGCTAACATAGATAAGAATAGATAACATAGATAAGTAAGGTTAATATAAGCTATAAGAGCTAATAAGAAGCCTGATGGGCCAATCAGTTTATTGTTAATATAGACTCTCTGTGTGATTTTCTTTGGGACCTAATAACTGTGGGACCTGGTGGGAGGACAGAAACCAACCAGCCCTTCATGCTACAGAATGGCACCCACGTGGATAACTGCATCCAGAGAAAGCCTGAGAAAGCTTGGGAAAAATAGAGTAAAGCATGTTTTCTTGGTAGCAGCAATTTCTCAGATCTGCTCTCATTGCTAGAGGCAAGCAAGCACTCTCATTTAAGAGAGACCTCCTCACTCAGCTTTAGCTGCAAAACCTTGAAGCTCTTTTAAGAGGTCCTGCCACGAAACACTTACATAGTGTTGATGAAAAGCTGACCACATGCTTTTTGGTTTTCAGCCAAAGCAGGAAAAAAAAAGCCACACTGTTTTAAAATCACAGCTTTCTGGGTCATCCTGCCAGGGCAAACTCTGACTCTTTCAGGCAGGCATCTCACTATGGAGCATTTGAGTGTGGTTTCTGAGCATACTACTGCAGCTTGCTTGCTGGCAGGGACCTTGAAATGCAATAGAGTTGTGGCAGTGAACATGGCTCTGGCCAGTGCTTCAGCCATGAGGCTGAAATCTCAGAAAGCTAAGGAATGGGCTGGATCCAGCTGCCAAAGCCATGGCTTTAATCCTACCCATATTGCTTGGTAAATAAAAGACTCGTGTAGTCAGAAAAAGAGGGATATACAGTAAAGAGAGATTCAAAGACAAAGAAAACCTCTAAATGGTTTACAGTGTGTTAAAAATATATGAAGGCTAAAGTTAAAGTTTTTAAAGTAAAAAAGAAAGAGAGTAGCCGGGGGTAGTGGTACACACCTTTAATCCCAACACTTGGGAGGCAGAGGTGGATTGACCCCTATGATTTTAGGGTGTGGTATCACACACCTTTAATCCCAAAGCTTGGGAGGCAGAAGCAGACAGATCTCTCTGAGTTCAAGGTGTGGTAGCACACACCTTTAATCCCAGCACTGGGGTGGCAGAGACAGGCAGATCTCTGTGAGTTCAAGGATAGCCTGGTCTACATAGGGAGTTCCAGGACAAAGATATACAGAGAACCTGTCTTGAAAAGCCAAAAGTTAAAAGTAAAAATAAAAGAAATAGAGGTTAAAATAAAGCTGCATAAAGATAGAAAATACACAGAGAATCTTGATACTGTATGCTCTTATGCTCTCTTTGAAGTGTTTGAATGCTGAGGAAGGAGAAACAGCTGTTAAAAGATATTTGCTTATAAATGCTGCTGAACTAATCCAAGATAGGTATTTTGAAAATACCTTGACTTCAAAATTGAAGTCAAAAGGTATGCTACTTAGGAGAAGAGATTTTGCTTTTGTTTCCACAGGAAATGAGAGGCTGTGGAGTCATTCTGAGTTAAGAAAAATCAGGTTTGATCAAGGAAGACCACCTGAGAAATCTCTGGTAGGAACAGATGACCCAGATGACTGAGTTCTGCATCCAGAACAGATTCAAGATGCTGCCTGAGATGATCAAGCCTTAGAGGATACTCCAGTCAGGACTTGATCATAACTCTAAATTTTCTTAGGTCCCCATAAGATTATCAGCACCACCCAACCGGCTGGAAGTAGCCTGAAATACTATGCCCACATTCCCAAAAATTGAACTATGAATATTTTCCTTTGTATAAAAAAAAAGAGGGGGAAGTGGTGCAGGATAATTGTCTGCATTCTGTCAATCATGTTTTAAATAAATGCTGATTGGCCAGGCAGGAATTAGAGGTGGGTCAACCAGACAGGAAAGAGAGGCAGGGTGATGAGACCAGGAGAATGCTGGGAAGGAGGAAGCCCATTCCTCTGTACTCCTGCCCAGACCACCAAAGAAGCAGGATGTGACCTGCCCCACTGAAAAAGGTACTGAGCCATGTGGCTAACATAGATAAGAATAATAGGATAATATAAGCTATAAGAGCTAATAAGAAGCCTGAGCTAATGGGCCAATCAGTATATTATTAATATAGACTCTCCATGTGATTTTCTCTGTGACTAAACAGCTGGGGGGACTGGGCAGAACATAAACCCCAACAAGTCTGCTCTCATGCTACAAAACTGTGGTTGGGATGTACTGAAAACAAAAATAAAATAAAATATGTTACATTTAAGATGCAGCTGGACTTCAGCCCAACTATATTGAAAATATATCTCAATGATAGGACAATTGCCCTGCACAGTGAGGCTCTAAATTGAATTCCCAGCACCAAAGGGGGAAGAGGCATCTGCTGGTGATATGGCGTGCTTGCAGTGGAAGGTTTTTGTTGGATTGACCAGTAGGTGCTCAGGAGTGGAAAGCAAGATGCCTAACTAATAAGAATAATACTCACTATCTCAACAAGTGATAGACCTAGCATAAGACAAATGGCAGAATTATTTAAAGAACAAGCTGAAACATTAGCTATTAAGAGAATGTGGGGTAGTTCCAACTACTAGTCATATATAAGTAAAGACATAGGAACAAAAAACTATCTTATATAACACAACAGAATAAAACTTTCTGATTTTCCCACACTTAATCGTTCTAGTTGACTTATGAAGTTGAATTAGCCAAAAAGAAACTGGAATTAATGAATAATGATTGACAGTAAAAGGATCACAGCTATTTCAAGAAATCTGGTAACTTATTACAGCTGACTTAAGCTAGGAAAATGAAAAAGAAAACATCATTAAATGATAATTGTAGTGTTTTTCCTAAGTGAAGCTCGTTTTACAGTTGTCTTGGACATTTTGTTATTTGGTATTGATAAAAATCCCTCTAGAGTGATTACTCCTTTCCAAGCAGGGGAAAACAGTAGCAAAAACCTAATTTCTCTTATGAATCCCATAGATTCATTGCTTATGTTGTTTATGAAGAACTACACAGTTTTAGAATTAATGAGCAGAATTTAGAATTAATTGACTATACCTTTTACTTGAACTTGAAGACATTTATTAAAATCATATTCAAATGTAAAAGGAAAAGTTCCCAGCCCCACCTGACTCTGACTATCATAGTCCATTTCCAACTCTGAGTATGCACTATTCTATGGCAATTTTATTTGCTTGAAAGTGACCCTTAGAAGGCATTGACTGCATTAATGTTCCTAATAATATATTTTAAGATATTAATGTAGGTTCAGATACCATAACACAACAATAATGAACATGACCAGATATCCCAAAGGGGTTATCTGTAGTGTCACTTAAAATTGGTGATTACCAACCAATGACTAAATGGACTTGAGGTGAGCTCAATGGGTGGAAAATCATTCCTGGTTCTAGAAACTGAGCCAATTATCCCTGACCAGTGAAGTCCGGATCCTTAGAAGAGACTTTCATAAACCAGTATAATTCCAAACTGCTTTCTAAATCAATATTCTTTCCCTACTGTGATTTCTATCAACCACAACAATGGCCAACATGCAAGTTGTCACTAAAGGCACAGTAGAGTCTTTCCTATCTTGGCAGGAACCAAAAACTGTCTAATTGGAGATAAGATATGCCCAGCAGGAAGTCATCCATGCCTGGAACTGAAAACCTATTCCAATCCCCAAGGATAGTGAGGCCGTGGGCCTTAGAGGAGAGACCCATACCACCACTTTCTAGATAAGCATAATCACTAACTATATTGTAAGCACTTATCTTTATGCCTACACCCACAAATAAGAATAAGTCTGGCCCCTCATTAAAGAAGATTCTCTTTGCAGCAGAGAGACCATTGTATAAAATCACAACTGTTCAGAATGTAGAGAACAATTTATCAGTATGTACTCAGCCCCATTAGATACACCTCAACAGAATCCCTAGATATAAGGCTCAAGAAACATCAAGGAACACTAAAGAAGGAAGACTGTCAAGAGAGAATACTGTCAGAGGCAGAGGACCCTCAAGTCTTCTGTGAGATTGTGGTTTCCTTGAATAGAAAGAGAAGCAGCATCTATAATGCCTCAATACCATGGCTGCATAAGCAACTCCCTGAAAATTCTAACTCCAGCAATAGACTTGTTAATGAGAAAAGAATAAGTCAGAATGGTCTCCACTCCTGATAAAAATTTAAGGCAACTAATGACTACTGAGAGAAATTATGTTGTTGTAAATGTGTTATGATAACAATTACAAAAACAGAGGCCAGGGGTGTGAGAGAATGTCCAGAGGGGCCATGGCATGTGTGAGAGAGTGGACATAAAAGGCATCTGAAAGGGGAAAGGGGAGGGGTAGAAATGATATAATTATAATTTAATTTGAAAAACCCTTGGAGAAAAAGTAATAACTTCTAACTTTGAAAAATATATTTGTTATCTGGGGGAAATAATATGTGAACAGATTTTCAGGGGGAGGCGACAACCTGGAGTATCACAGTGCCAGAAGACACCTAATAGTCACAGGCAGTGGATTTGATATTAGACATAATTTGAAAGTTTCAAAAACTGAAGGCACAAATATGCATGATTCAAATTTATGTTCACATTTGTTTTGAAGCAAATAAAAAAGTTAAGATAAGTTTCATGAACTTGTTTAAAGCCAAGTAATGTAGCTCAAAGTTCCCTGCTAAATAAAAATGTTGATTTGCATATGCCATTAACCTATATTAAAATGATCATTGAAATAGAAAAAAATTCACATAGTCTATTTTATTTTAACGTACTTTAAAATTATTTTATTACTGGAAAGCAGTAATTTTTGTAGAAAAGTGTTCTAAACATTCCATTAGTTTTGAAATATTTGTTTCATTTCACAGTGTTTACTTCCAAGCACCTTAAGACATGAGTAACATGAACATTATGAAAACATTAGCAATATATTTGCATATCATTTAAATTTTCATCACCATTTAAAATAAAGTTCTCACAAAAATATATCAATGATGTGGTTTCAAACATTGGTCAAAAATGATTTCCACACTAGCTATACACTATCTAAGTAAATCCAGCACTAGACAGGAAAACTCTTCTTTTATCAGTATATATATATATGTGTGTGTGTGTGTGTGTGTGTATGCATGTATGTATATATTCTTTCCATAACAGTATTGGCTGTTGCTATTGCCCTCGGTTGCCTCTAAAAAGTTGGAATCAAGTGCTTGTTGCTAAAAACACACACTTCAAATACAGGATTAAGAACACATAAACTCGATCTAACCCTGAAGCCTCCTTCATGCTGTCTAACTTTTACACTTGTTAAAAATGCTATACATGCTGCCAAATGAGGGAAGCAATCAGTAGTTCTTTCCAGTTGAAATGTCTATAATCACAACAAAGACCTTCATGTTAAAATATACCTAAAGGTGCAATAGTGGCACCCAGGACTTAGAGCAACCAAAGTTATCTAATTGGACTTGAGATCCACTCAACAGGACACAAATCATATCAGGTACTTAAGACCTAATTCAGTAACTCAGAGCTAGTAAGTAATGTTATCGATCATGGAGGAAATTTTACTATAATTTATTAGACCAGGGTAATTACAAATTGCATTTTAAATATTTTTGCTTATGCTCACAGATAAGTGTAGCTTTCATCCCACAGAAAAGCAGCCTCACTCCAAACAGAGACCATTACAAAATCCCATAATTGGTCATAAAACAGGAATCAACATTATGCAGAGTATAGATCTGCTGTGGGACATTGGTCTGTATCCTGTCAATTATATCTTAAATAAATAATGATTGGCCAGTAGCCAGGGAGGAAGTAGAGGTGGAACAACCAGACAGGAAGTAGACGTGGGTCAAGGAGAACAGGAGAATTCTGGGAAGAGGAAAGCTCTCTCTGCAGCTGTGAGCCCACCTCAGAAGAAGTAAGATGTGAGATTGCCTCACTGAAAAAGGTACTGAGCCATGTGGCCAGCATAGACAAGAATAATGGGTTAATATAAGTCATAAGAGTTAATAAGAAGCCTGAGCTAATGGGCCAATCAGTTTATAACTTATGGAGAACTCTGTGTAATTTCTTTGGGTCTTAACGATTGCTGGAACCAGGCAGGTGGTGTGGGACAATTTTATATTCTGTCAATTATGTTTTAAATAAATGCTGATTGGCCAGTAGCCAAGCAGGAAGTATAGGCGAGACAACCAGACAGGAAGAAGAGGTGGGGTAATGAGAACAGGAGTGTTCTTGGAATAAGGAAGCTCTCTCTGCTGTCCTGTCCAGACACAGAAGAAGCAGGATGTGACCTGCCCTGCTGAAAAAGGTACTGAGCCATGTGGCTAACATAGATAAGAATAATGGGTTGATATAAGTTAAAAGAGTTAATAAGGAGCCTGAGCTAATGGGCCAATCAGTTTATACCTTATGGAGACCTCTGTGTAATTTCTTTGGGACTTACTGGCTGTGGGAACTGGTCAGGACAGAAATCCCACCAAGCAAGCCCTCATGTTACAGGCAGAACAGAAAACCTCACCAACAAATGGTGCCCAACTTGTGGACGACTGCATCTGTATAAAGCCTGACAGAGCTTGGGCAGTAATTCTAGACCAAAAAAAAATAACAGTATTACACATGGTTTCTTGGTAGCAGCAATTTCTTGGGTCTGTTCTGCTTGCTAGAGGCATTTCGGGTACGCACCGGGATCCGGGCGGAACAAAACAAAGGGGCCCTGTGCAAGGAACCAGGCTCTGGGAATGCAGCCCAAGCCCTTCATTACTACATGAGAGGAAAGAAAAAGTTTAAATTCCTTAAAATAAAAAATAAGAAGAGTAGTTGAGTACACACCTTTAATCCCAGCACTTGGGAAACAGAGGCATGCAGACCTCTATGATTTCAAGGTGTGGTGTCACATGCCTTTAATCCCAACACTTGGGAGGCAGAGGTAGACAGACCTCTGTGAGTTGAAGATGTAATGACACACAAATTCAATCCCAGGACTTAGGAGGGAGTTCCAGTAAAGATACATAGAGAACCTGTCTCTAAAAGCCAAAAATTAAAAATCACATTAAAAGAAATAGAGGTTAAAATAAAGCCACATAAAGATGAAAACAGAGTCTGTTATTGTGTTCTCTTTGAATTGCTTGACAGCTGAGGAAGGAGCAACAGCTGATGGATTAATAAATTGAAGTCAAAAGATAAGTTACTTTGGAGAAGAGGTTTTGCTTTTGTTTCCACAGAAAATGAGAGGCTATGGATTCATTCTAAATTAGGAAAAATCATGTTTGATCAAGGAAGACCACCTGAGAAATCTCCAATAGGAACTGATGGCCTGGATGTCTGAGTTCTACCTCCAGAATGGATTCAAGACTGCTGCCTGAGATAATCAAGCCTCACAGGATACTCCAGTCAGGACTTGATGATAATTATAAATTTTCTTTAGGTCCCCATAAAATCATCAGTGCTCCCAAACAGCAGGAAGTAGCCTAGAAAACTATGCCCACATTCCCAAAAAATGGACTATGGATATCTTCCTTTGTTTAGAATGTTGGTTACAAGTTGTTATGGCTAATGGCGAGAAAAGCTAAACAAAGAATATTACATTCAGAGTTCTTGTTTTATTTTTTTTTAAAAAAGGGGGGGAAGTGCTGTGGGACATTGGTCTGTATCCTGTCAATTATATCTTTAATAAACTGTTATTGGCCAGTAGCCAGGCAGGAAGTATAGGTGGGACAACCAGACAGGAAGTAGACATGGGTCAAGGAGAACAGGATAATTCTGGGAAGAGGAAAGCTCTCTCTCTCTAGTTGTGAGCCTGCCACAGAAGAAGCAAGATGTGAGACTGCTTCACTGAAAAAGTTACTGAGCCATGTGGCTATCATAGACAAGAATAATGGGTTAATATAAGTTATAAGAGTTAATAAGTAACCTGAGTTAATGGACCAATCAGTTTATAGTTAATGTAGACCTCCGTGTAATTTCTTTGGGACTTAATGATTGCAGGAACCGAGCAGGACAGAAAATGTTGCCAACATAGATCAATGGATGTATCTACAACACAACTCCTACACCTAAAGCTGAAGCAACATTATAGATACAGGTGAGATTATTATAAAAGCAAGATGATATGTAAGTCTGCTGTAAAATTGTTTCTTCTGGAAATAACAGAGAAGCTACATGAACAATTGCCAGCAGTATGGCTACACAAACAAGACCACAAAATGACAGCACCAATAAACATGTTAATGCAGATTGGGGAAATCACAAACCGCCCCGTTCTTGATCAAAGAACTATAAACAATTAAGGATTTCTGATAGATGGAGAATTAGTTTCTCCCAGGGATGAGTTCCCTAATTATTTATCTAAAACAATGTGATCAGTCCCAAATTCATATACATATAAACAACACTAAATGGGCTAGGCAGCTTATATTTATGTTTTCATGAATTTATATATATGTATATATATGTATACATACATATATATATATACATGTGTGTAACATTAATAATAAAGAAACAGAGTATTAGTTTGAGTGGGAGGTATGGACATTGGCAGAATTAAAGAATGCTAGGAAAAGGGAAAATGATGTAATTACATTTTAATAAAAATTTAAACATTTAATAGAATACAAAAGTTATTTAAAATAAACCATCTATAGAGTACCTAGGTCTAAATGGGACATGTATCACAAATTTCTCACAAGGCCCAGGGAACATTGCAGAAGAGATCACATGAAGATGAGATCCAGTGGTTTGGGAGAACCAGGAATGAGCAGAATCTTCTAGTCATGATAGTACTTCCGATGTCATAAAGTCTGGGCACCTGTGGTTGCTTATAGAAGACTTACACAAGATCAAACCAGTTAGTCTTCTAACATGAGTTCACTAATTCCCATGATGTGCCTAGTGTAGTCACTGACAATCTATGCCTTTCAGGAGGGAGAATCAGATTCCTTTAAGAGTGTAGCACCACATAGGTTCACCATGCTCCTCACACCCATTGATACAGAGTCAACCCAAATAGCACTCAGTGTATTATACTTTAAAGTAAAAGGAAGATATAAAATCAAGAGTTGGTGTGGTGAGGTGAGAGATCTTCTATATATTGTAAAGAAAAATATATTATATAAATTATACTCTATTCTTTTGATCTCTCATCAACATGTGTTTTCTTATTAATTAAAAAGAAAACACAAGATGAAGGTAATTCCTAAAAAAATAAAATAATTATGTTCCTGTATATTCTTGAATTAAACATCCTCAGGTATTAAAGTTGATAAATGGTAACAAGCTTCTACTATCTGTGAAGATATCTTGAGTTGTCAGCTCATCATTTTTCATAGTAACACCAGCAAATTTGATATAAATGTAATACTAGTTAATGTCTCCATTGGATAAATTTTCTGTTGGGATCAAGTGGAAAATATGATACTGAAAATGGAAATAATATTATTATTATCAATTTACCTCTAATATAACAGAATTTTCTATTACTTTAGCATATTCAATTTTACCACCATAAGAACCATCTATTTAGGTATGAAGGAAGAAAACTTCCTAGAAAAACAATCTTATCTAATACCAGAAAATCCTTCCAGTGTACTTTGGATACTTGGTTAGTTTATCCTTTGAAAGTTAATCCAGATGCTTCTCAGAGTTTTTGTGATCTCTGCTTACCTTCTCTAAAGGTTGACTTATAAGATGGTCATTCATCATTGCCTTCCCAGAGTTTTACCACAGGGTCAGCAGGTTCTGCTTAAGGTCATTGACAAAATCCAGTTATATGAACTAGCCAAGTTGATACAGTGGAAGTAAAGGTTTAATCGTAAATGACATTGACATTATATTTATCTATTGACTCATTCTTGGGTGGTGTCCAATACCTATATTTCATTTGCTCCAACACCCTTGTGAATGGGTCCATATGGTTAGAAGCTGAGGAATCATGCCAACATCCAGTTCAGGTTTCTATTTCTGGAATGAATACGTCATACAGACAAATCCTTCACCCACTTTCAATTCTTCAAATGATTGAAAAACACCCACAGTCCTGGCTGCAACCTTGTGAGAAATGTAAGTCATAGCTGTGCAGCTGGGTCATGCCAGGATTCTTCACCCATGAAAGCTGTGAGTTAGTGTGTCTGTTTCAGGCTACTGAGCCCTGGATGATTTATTGTTGTGTTAGAAAACTCAGCTTCCAATCATCTCAACAAGTTCATACTAAAAATATAATGCAACCTGTACATAGGCATATTTCCCTATTTTTCTATAGATAGCTAAGAAAAGTCTTACATTGTTGACACTACAAAACTATTTATGCTGCACTATGAATAACATTTTTAATGAGAGAAACTCTCTTGCCTAATTTTGTATTTTCCTTCAGATATATATCTGAGAGTTTTCTATGTGTAGTAGGACACAATGTATGCAATTACTGTTAACATTCATTTTAGCTTAGTCTGAGCAATAAAAATAGAGGATATATATAATAAAATAAGTCATAAAATTATGCTACATGAAAATTGTTCTGATGGACATGAGTGCTTGATAACTCATGAGTTGATATATATTTTAGTAGAAACTATGAAGCCAAATGAGTGTAGTTTGAGAACCTTTCACAGAAAACATGAGTACTGATAGATGTTGGAAACACTACTCCCACATTATTATTTCAACGTGGTACCTATTTTTTCAAGACAGTATATCAAGTTGAAAATACAAGGCAAGTGTCACCAACATTACAGTATTCCAGTTGAATCCAAAGCAACAAAGGTAATGCAACTTGATCATGATTGCATTTTCACAAATTAGTCAGTCATAGAAAACCAAGCAACAGTTGGGTGGTTGCAGCACATGCCTTTAATCCCAGCACTTGAGAGGTAGAAGCAGGTGGATATCTGTGAGCTTAAGGCCAGCCTGGTCTACAAGAGCTAATTCCAAGACAGGCTCTAAAACTACAGAAAAATTCTGTCTCAAAAGAAGAAGAAGAAGAAGAAGAAGAAGAAGAAGAAGAAGAAGAAGAAGAAGAAGAAGAAGAAGAAGAAGAAGAAGAAGAAGAAGAAGAAGAAGAGGAAGAGAAAAGAAAACCAAGCACCATATTGCTACTAAGAATACCTTCTGTTGACTGTCATGGCAACAGTGACTGTATGAAATAAATGTCTCTAGTACATTAATACCATACAAATAACCTTTTATTTAAGGGGAGGGACATTCATGCCTCTTATTTTAGTTGTATGCACCCTGATCAGCAAAGACAACATGATAAGAGCCAAATGTTAGTTTTCTGGGCAATAGAGTAAGCCACAAGAAAGTAACTTCACAGATAGAGAACACTAATTTCATTTGGACCTGCTTATGACATGTCCCTCCAAAAGATTTTTTTGGATTTATTGTGTAGGCAAATATCTCTTGGACCAAACCAAAGATTTTCTCATATACATCACCGACAGATATAAACAAATGCAGTTTCTGAAATGGAAAATATTTTACTGTACTGTGATATCTTTGAAAACAGAAATTGCCTACCAATGACTTTGTTGAGGATCTGCAGAGTCTGCATGAATCTAAGCCATCTATAGGAAAATGTTCTACAACATGGAGACAGCTCAGAGTGAATAGAAGACATTTTCAGCCTGGGTACCAATATTCCAGCTTTTCTTTATAGGTAGAAAATTCTCCAAACACAGAGTAAGTTAAATGCTGGAGGGATTCATAACAACTGCTGAAGCTGAACTCCAAAACTGGCTACACTAACAGAAATTCACTGCCATTTCTGTAGTCTACTAGTTTCTGCTGAGTCCAATGTCAGTATATTAAAAACACAGTAACACTAGACCAGTGACCATGAACATTAAAATAATTTTACCATCATCCAAAATAGCAGCAGCAGTAATGTCCACATGTGTATTATTGAATGTAAGATATTGCTTTTAATACCTGTACTTTAAAGATGATGGATCCATTCTTAAAGCCTACTAAGGAGTAAGCAATTTTAGCTTTGTAGGCCAGAACTGGGATAGTTTTGTTCTCCTATTTCCAGTAGAGTAATAAGACATTATTGGAAGAGGATTGTTATGAATTAATCAAGATAAATTTGGAAATGTGCAGCTCAGGGAGAAATGAGGATGGGTTCAGGCCAAACGACATTTTGAGAAGGAACTTTACAGATTAGGGTCCAATGAAAGTTCTAGCAAGAATAATGTAGCATATGAAAAGTGTGAGCAACTATGGAGATATACAAGTGAACATAATTCAGTGTGAATGGATTGTTGACTGCAGTAACCTAATTACTCGTAATAAACCTAAATGTACAGATGGCGCTTAATTATTATATGCAAAGCATAATATTTGGAATTTTCTGGAGAATTATATTTCTATTTTGTACTATAGAACAATTTCAAGATATTGATACTTTTGCATGCTATGACACTGAAAAATATTATATTCAAAATCTGTAACGTCTTTCTTAAAATATATTTATGGTAATTATATGGAGAGTTAGCTTTTATTATTTCCTTAACTGGCAGTATTTCTTCTTCTCCCTACACGTTATCATAAAAGGGACTGAATTTTAGATGAATTCATTGATAAAATAAGAGTCTAACACACACCAAACCTCACAGGACAAAATTTTCACAAAGGGATAGTTTTAGCAGTCCTGTTAGGAATCTAAAGGCTAATGCTTACCACAGCCTTCATTTTGCCATTATTTTACCATTCTTTTGGTGGATCAGGACGCAATGTTTTAGATCTTGGGATGTTGAAAAGAAGAGAGAATGTGAATATCTGAGTTAATATCAACAAGTCAAGTGCATTTTTATTTTTAAACATTCTGCTCAGTAGATGCCTTAGTGTTGAGTCATTAGCTTAGACCTGACAGGCAGCCCCATAATTGTAATACCTTTGGTTCAAAGGAAAGACACAAATCTATCTTTGCAATTTATTTCACGTTGGCATCCTGTCCTACTCATCAGTAGTATATGGAAGTTAAGTGTTCAAAAAACATAGGTTTAGAAGGAATAACAACATACCTGAGAACTGGATCATTTGAATCCAACAGGAGAAAAACTAAAGAGCACAACTCACTTAGGTACTGTGAAAAATCACTCTCATAATTTTCAATGCTTTATTTTATTTCATTTCACATCAGCGCTAAGTGTTGGGAACTACTGGAGAAACAGGAAGATATTATAATAAAATTGCTATAACTACAAATTATTGAGAATGTTTTCCCCATTCAAAATGGAAATCATATACCAGTAATAAGTATCAGATTATGAGGTATTTTTGCAAAGCAAAAATTAATAGGATATTTTCTTATTTTATGATTTTGTTCCTTTAATGTGTTCATAATACTATTTCCGCTGCCACAATTTAGTCTCTTCTAATAACTCTACCACTAAAATAAAATATGTAAAGTTATGTGTAAAGAATGAGTCAAAAGACATAACTAGATGTGTAGATGGGGCCTATTTCATGGTGGATATGAAAAATGTTTCCTGATTATATCTTCTGTTTCCCAAAGAATGATGCAGAAATTATCAATTCTTTGTACTTAGTGTTTATACTATATTGACCCTGAATATGCTTGATCTAGAAGTAAGTATACATAAATTCATCAAACAAGACCCAAGTTTTTACAATAGATTCATAGTAAAATAATTTAGAGCTGCATAGAAGAATTACTGAATAAAATTATCATGGTATTATTGAAAATCCTGCATTTCACTATCTTCCATAACCTTCTTTTGAGAATTACCATTTAATCATCTATTCCTTTATTATTGACACTTATGTCAATCTGCACTGTGTCAATTTGCATTTATTTATGGATTTTTGTTAGTGAAATACTTCTTAACATTCATTTTATTCATATTTCTGCCTTCAGAATTTTAAAATTACATGGAAGACAAGTACTTAATTTACTCTGTGTGCCCCTAAGCTAGAACAAATGTTCAACCAATGCTTACTGAGAGTTAAAAGTCTTTCTACAGAACCCCACTTTACCATCTCACACAGAAACTGTATACAAAAGAAAGGCTTGGATGATATAGATACTATAACATTTCTGCATTGAATAATAACAATTAAAATATTAAGAGAATAAAATTCCAAAATTTAAATAACATCCTTGAACTACAAAATTTTATTCACTATTAAAGAGATTAATTTAATTTATGGATAATATGTAGATTTAAATGTACCTGGGAAATCAATAGTATTATTACAGTTTCCCTGAAGACTGGATTAAAAAAATCATGTACCAGATATATGGAAAAATACTTAACAAATAAAATATGATGCAATCAAACTATGTTTATATCTTCAATCTAAATCTAATAATAATAATGCTAAACATTATTATATTCAATTGAATCAGAGAGGCCTTTAAATTTGTAGAGGATTGTAAATAACAATGAAACTCATGGACCACATATTTAAATATGTACTCAAATTTTCTTTAATCGTTTATACTTCCAATAATTTTCTTGGATGATTCTGAATTCAGTCCAATGTTCCATCCACTGTTAGGTGGGCATACGATCAGTAGGATGGAATCCCAGAGCCCAAGACTGGCTTCCAAATCGGCAGGAATGTGGAGTAGTGTGGCGATGAAGAGAGAATTGTCATCATGAAGAGTGGAAAGCCAGTCTTGGGCTCTGGGATTCCATCCTACTGATCGTATGCCCACCTAACAGTGGGTGGAACATTGGACTGAATTCAGAATCATCCAAGAAAATCAACAAAAGTAGCAGTGCTCTGGGAACCATTTAAATTTGTAGAGGAGTGTAAATAACAATGAAACTCATGGACCACATATTTAAATATGTACTCAAATTTTCTTTAATCATTTATACTTCCAATAATTTACAGAAGATTCTGAAAATGCTTAGTTATAAAAAAATAGTTATGAACATAAAGGAAAATACATGGCATATAAAGTATGTGCATTATATATAGGGAACATGGGCTCAATCAATGCCCAACCACCAAGCCTGATGACCTGAATCTCTGAGACTCACATGATGGAATAAACAACTGACTCCTGAATGTGTTCCTTAAATGAGCTGTGGCCCATCAGTGCCCACTCCCACAAATAAATATATGCAAAAAACAAGCTTTAAGGGGGATTATGTAAAATATGGCAGTGAAAATGTTTTATTTATTTAAAATTTGTGAAAATAACTACTTCAAACTATGTATTTTATAGTAAAGCCTGGCACACTGCTGACCTTATAAATTAGAGCTGCTGTACCAAGCTAAAACTTTTACCCAAAAGCAAAATATGTGAAATAGTAAAAACTTGTCTCTAAAATGAATAGTAGTGTTACAATAATCTATTCTTTAAAGATATCTATATTATTTGTAGATAATAAAATATCTGTAAATAAATTGTGTTTAGATTTTTTATAATTCAATTAAATTCAGAAATAAGGTGATACTAATACCCATTTGAAAAGGATATATCTAAAACATTTTTAATGAGAAAAATACATTTGACATATTATAGAAAATTTGTCATTAATTTTCATAGCATACATTGTAGACAGACATTCAGTCACCTCATAGACAAGTGTTTGTTTGTGGGTATTACCAATAATAGTAACTAATCAGAAAGAATCCCAGGATTATAGATTTTATTATAAAAATATGTCTAGTCTTTATAGATGAAGATTAAAGCATTATTCTTGCCCCACATATTCTCACCTATTTTCAAAATGTTTCTGTGATAAACATATCCATCTGACTGTTTTAAGTTATACTAAGTAAACAACAAGAACATATGGAAAAATATGCAAATGTGGAGATAAAGCAATAATTTAAGAAGCAATGAAAACAGCCCAAACAAAGCATTATTATAAGTCCTCCAGAGGTACAAAGGCTGGACCACCTCCAGTGCAAAGCTGCAAGGTATAGTGAGGACTTCCTAAAAAGAAAATTGAAGCATAGTTTGGAAAAAGGAGTTACAGCTATTAAATTTATCATATGTATTTATTAAAATGATAAAATTTAAAGCAATTCTGAATTAAGCCTAAAGGTTTGATTTATTCAAATTTTAGTTTGAACCACAGCATCTATTTAATACTCCTAATTTAAATGTTTTAAAGTTTTTCTTTCTGTAATTTTAAGTATATTGGATGCTCAATTTTCTATATTTATGCTTACATATGTATTTTCTGTACTCATGACACTATACATATCTTTTTTCCAGCATTTGTTCTATATATGATAACAACTTAGGTTTTTAATGAATTTAAATACAGCTCTTAAAACTTTTATCATTGCATTCCTTTTATTTTATATTGGGGTGTGTTCTAGTGTTAACTGTGGGTATTGTTTAATAATAAGAGATCAATTGCAATAAATGTGACACACCATTTCAAAGATACTGGAAAATTTATCCTAACAGCACTCTATACCATTCACTGTCTCACAATTCCTGAGAAGGCTATGCTTTGTAATGAGATTATCAAGGCCTGGTGGTTAGAATGAAAATGGCCCCCATAGTCTCTTAGGGAGTGTCACAACTGAGAGGTGTGGCTTTTTTGGAATGGGTGTGGCCTTGTTGGAGGAAGTGTTCACTAGGTGTGAACCTTGGGATTTTAGAAGCTCAAGACAGGCCCAGTGTCACTCAATATTTCTAATGCCTGCTGATTCAGTTACTTCTCAGTTATTTCTCTAGTACAATGTCTGCCTTGTGCTATCATGCCTCCCACCATGATTAAATGTTTGAACCTGTGAGCCAATCTCAATTAAATGTTTCCCTTTATAAGAGTGACCATGGTCATGTTTTCCCTTCATAGCAGTAGAAACCTTAACTAAGACACAAGGCATATTTTCCCAAATAGAAAAAAATAGAAGTACTTACAAAGGGGAATTTGTGGACAATAAATAATATGGAGAGCTGCAATTGGTACTAAAGATATTCTTATAGTTCTTTATCAACAAGAGGGTAATCATCTCATAGGAAACCCACATCTTTATTTTCAAGGATATGACATCTTGGATGCCATGGTGTCCTATGGTAATTTCTGAAGATTGACATGTAGTTAGCAAAAAAGGAGTGAATAGAATCACCAATAGCCAAGCAGGATATTTACCTCCTCTTTCTGTGTCATAGTAGCCCACATATTTTCATGATAGAATTAGAGATCAACAATAGAAGGATGAATCCTTTTGTCACTGGACTTTTTATTATTGGAGCAGCACATTAAGAGTACGCTTAACTAAAGCATCAACAAGCTTTGGTTAACGTCAAGCAAGTCATAATTGTATGTTCTGTGGGTCTAGACTCTGAACATTGGAACTGAACATAGATCTTAATTTGTTTATTCAAGAGTCTAAGCTAAGTGGACAACTTTGATACAGTATAGGATCCTAAAGTATTAACCAGAGATGCAAGCACAGCCCAAATTGTCCTCTGAGAAGATGAGATGACTTACAGGAAACCAGCCGAAGACCTGCATTATTTGGGGAGGATAATGTGCTCAATGTTAATCCAAAGTACCCCAATGGCTTCTAGAGTCAATGGCAGTCAGACAGTTCAAAAAAATGATGTAGGAGCTTTACAATTCAAGTTATGTAAAAAAATAAATAATTGATTACCTGTAAAACCAAATAACTTATCCAGCAGTATGTCTCTAGTATTAAAATAAATAATAAATCTACTGCTATAATTCATTCCTCATTTATGAGCAAATATCAGGATAATATCTAGATACTACTAGGAAAGCAAGATATCCTAAGAAAATAATATGAATCATATGTTTTAGGAAAATGAAATGTTCTCTAGAACACTAAATATTTAACCTTGCTTTCTTGCATAAAAATTTTTAAAGTGTAGAGCTCAATAAAAATCAATAAAAAATTTAAAGTGATTCTGTAGGTTCAACTGGTACTCTCTAAAATAAGCGCAAGTTCGGTTAAGGAAAAAGTTATGAGACAAAATATTCTAAAGAACCAAAGTGAATATTTAAATTGAGAAAAAAAATCTTTGTCAACAGAAGAGTATCAGCAAAGAATCATAATCAGAGTGATATATAGCTGCTGTTCACTTTGAATAGTAGTTATTGGAAACATCATTGTTTTCCTAGAGATTATTTGAATCTTATGTTTGTAATGCAAATGTGATATATTGAGTATAGGAAGAAAGAATAGTCTGTGCCCTCCTAAACTACATTATTTGTTGAAAAGTTAAAAGTTTGCAATATAGATTCTAAATACTAAGGTGAATACCAGAGTTAGATTTTTTCCAATTATCTCAACATGGCTGGTTGGTCACTATTTATTCCATACAGAACTTTCCCAATTATAAAAAAACAACTGCAAGATAATAATTGCAACTTCTTTATTTGATGATGCTGACCTACAGAAATCCAGAAACTATGTTATGTGTGTGTAGCACACACAATGGGAAGAAGAAATTTCATATTTTTGTCGGACCAACTAAAATAAATTTTGAAAGGAATATACTTTTGTAGTTTTTTTTGTTATCTATTACTTAGTTTTACATAATCTAATTCTCCAGTGAGAAGATACCTCTGAGGATTGACATTTAGACTATAAAAAAACACAGAAGTCCAATCAGCATAGAAAATTACTTAGTGGGTTTTGCATCCAAGAATTACTGCTGTTGGACAGTGTAGCTGGGAAGTAAGTACCTTCTAGTTGTCAGAATCCCAGATTCCTAGTTTGCTTTTAATAAATCCAATGTACATAAATGTCTGGATTTGTAAATGAAGACTCCAGCAAGCTCTGCGTCTGCTGATTACTATGAAATCCTATCATATTACAATTCACATAAACCTTGTATTGTTTAAAATACCTTTCACTTATTATTAAAGAAAGGTATTATTCTACTTAAAATAATCAGAACTTGATGTTCTATTTTGATTTATTTCCTTGTGTTTCATTGTTTAAAGGACTAAAAAGTTCTATTTAAAAGCCATGAGCTCTTATTTAATAAATTAAATAAGATAATTATGCAAGTTAATGTCCTCTGCTTTTTGCAAAAATGAGTGCTAAATAAATAATATATAAAATGTCGGTCACATTCATGTAAAAATAATTTTCCACCTCTAAATCATTTAAATGCAGTTTTCTTTTTCTCATGGAGGCTATTTTTATAAATGCATTACTAGACATTATGTCACTTCAGTACTTCAGCACTGTTACAATAATAGATTCCTATTTTTTCCTTGTGTAAAATCTGCTGCAAGAAGTAGTATTATTATGATGTCATTGTGCAATTGAATGAATAATTCCTGTAGGTCAATATAAAAGTAACACAGTCATTTGGACAGTGCAATGGGTCAGCATGGAAAAGCACAATGCACAAAGCCTTATGACTTAATTTCCCTAAATCTCACAATTTTGGAAGGAAGGAATTGATTCCTGAAAGTTGTCCTCAGACCTCTATTTATGTGTAATGTGGCACACCATCTTCCCCACCCCTAAATATATGTGAGTGAAAAATATGTGAAAAATAAAATGTATTTAAATAAGACCCTGAGCATTGAATATATGTCTTAAGCTACTGATAGCTTTTGTGAAAGGAAAACCATGCTATCAGAAATTTTATAAATTTCTTACATAAATGTATAGAATATATATGTATCAATGCATATATACAACAGAAATAGACACATGCATATATGTAAATATCATGTATCATATGTATATGTCTATTGGGGTTCATAAGAATTCTATAATAGCATATACATAAACACACATAAATATGGCTTTGTGTAGAATTATATATGTGTATATTAGTAATACATATATTTGTGATATTTAGTGAACTTACAAACTCAAATCTCTTTGGTTATTCACTAAACTGTGTTAATAATGTTAGCATTCTTCCAGAAATATTCTGTTATTCTCACCCTAAGTACTTTAGAATGTGACTTTATTGGAAAACAGGACACATATTCTCTAACTTAACATAAATATGTCTTCTTACGCTTCTTCACTTCCTCCTCTACTCCCTTATCCATCACTCTCTCCTAAATTTGTGGTCTCTTCTTCTTTAATCATAGTTGTTAAATATAAACAGTTAAATACAAAAATAAAACCTGCTAACTCAACTTAGTATTGCTTGCATGTTTTTCTAGAGATGACTACTTGGTATTGGATAACTGATAAGGGGCTGATTCCTGATTCCTGAGGAGAAGACTAATTCTCACTTTCAGAAATTCTTACGTGTTTGCAGTTCTTCATCTAGGGGTCAGGCCCTGTACAATTTTTCTCTTCTACACTAGGATGTCTGTGAGTTGCTCTAAATGATTGGGTGTTACTTAAGCAGCGATGTTATTGAGATTTCATGGGTGTAACTTGCCTGACATAGCTAGAAGACACAATCTTGAAGTAGACTCCCTGGTATTTTGTCTATTGAGTCTTTTGTACAAGAGAGTTGTGTTGTGGATATATCAATAACCTTGGAAATAGGAGTTTTCAAAGGCAATCACGTTAAAATGTCACAGTTTGGGTGTGACAAATACCTTTATAAAACAAGGAAATTAGGACATAATATAGCATATACATACACACTGAAATTGATATGATACCACATAATAGAAAACTCCATTGTGGCCGGTTTATCTCTAACAATAAAGTGAATGTGATGGTTTGGGTAAGAATGCCCTAGTGTATATAGTTATATATATATATATTAATGTTTGGTTTCTATTTGGTGCAAAGTTTAAAAAAGATTAAGAGGTATTGCCTTGGTGCAGAAGGTGTTTCATAAGGGGGTGGCATATGAGCTGTTTTGTGGGTCAACTTGACATAACAAAGAGTCATCAGAGAAGAAGGTGCCTCAGTTGAAGAAATGATTCCATGAGTCTATCTATAAGGTATTTACTCAATTAATGATCAATGAGGGCGGGCCCAACACATAATGGGTACCATTTCTGGGCTGATGGCCCTGGGTTCTTTAAGAAAGCAGGCTGAGCAAGAGAAAGGAAGCAAACCAACATGCAGCTCCCCATTACTCTGCATCACCTCAAGCCTCCAAGAACCTGCCCTGTTTGAATTACCGTCCTGACATCCTTCAGTGATGAACAGCAATTCTGAATGTATTCCTAATAAGCCCTTTTCTCTCTAACTTGCTTTTTGGTCATGTCATTTTATCACAGCAGTAGAAGCCCATACCTGCCCAAGTTTCTTCATCTCTTCTTCCATCTTGACATTAAGATGTAAATTCTCACTGGTTGTTCAACAAAAACAGCTGCCTGTCTGTGAAGAAGCTCCCTGACATAATGATCATAGACTCACACTCTGAAACTATAGCAAGCTCCCAACCAAATGCCTTTACTTTATAAGTTTCTGTGGTCCTTGGTGTTTTTTTTTTTTTATAGAAAAGTAACTAAACTGGAAGAGCTGCCAGAAAACAGTAGAAAGAAGTTGGATAGGAGAATTATTTCCTAATACATCAAGTTCAGCAGACCCCTATGAAACCATCATCCCAATAGTGATAAATAAGTTTTGATTAAGTCACCAAGTTTTAATAATTTGGTAAAGTGCTCTGGGTAACTGAGATGCTTTATTGGATATTAAAAGCTATATTATAACTAATAAAATAGTGAAGATAATCAATTTTAGCACTTGAGGCTTTGTTTCAAATCTTTGGTCATATAAGTAGCATAATGATTGTGGACTTTATAGCAATCTGAAACTAATGTTTAACATCATGCATGTCAGAATCAAAACTTAATATTTTCTAAAAACTTTAATTGGTATAAATGAATTGTAATAATATACAAACTCCAAGTGATGTTAAAACTTCAATAATGGCAAGCCACAAGTATTAAGAAATATTACATAAATTGTTAATGAAAAACTGTTGTAAGTTTAGAAGACAATATCATATTTTAAAACAGGACATTTCCTTTGAAGGCTATATAGAATAACATATAGAATCATAGGTAATGATAAATGTCACATTGTAATGGAAATTTTGAAGTTCTTATATTTCATTGGAGAAGCTGCATTATGTGAAGTAAACCAGAATTAGAATTAGCTAAAAGATTCCATTTTATTTTTAATGTGGTAGCATGCAAAATTGTTTAAAATAATTTTATTTTGTAGTTCAATACCAGGACAATTTAATAGATGCATCATAACTATAATGTACTAATAATATCATTTAACTACTTCTTTCTTTGGATTATTTAAGGTTGAAGCTTCCTGGATATACTGCTTCAAAAGGTTTTTTTTTTTTTTGGCATACTTTCTATGTTCCAAGAATTGTGTGTGGAACAAATTCAGTAATGAAAGGAATGAATAAGTTGCATTTTGCATGCAAATTATTTCAACCTATGAAGGGATAATGGATAAGTAAGTATTACAAATGTAATTCAGAAATGCAGATTTTTTCTAGTGCAAAAATTATTTAGATTGTGGCAATCACATGAAAAAATAGGACTTGGGCAATGTTCTTGTAATATCAGTGCTCAGAAGTATAATGAGAAGAGTGGGGGGTCCTAGACAGTAATTGAGCCCCAGGTTCAGATTCCCTTTAAAATAATTCCATAGAGAGCAATGGAAAGATTATTAGAATCAATCTCTGACATCCACATGTGCACACACTCACATATATGTGCATAGTCTCTTATACCCCAAGCATATATTGCGTGCAAAAACATGCATACACATGCAAAGAAATAAATAATTCATTTAGTTGTGTGTATTGAACAGAAAGAAAAGATATATATCACTAACGAAATAATTCTTGTCACTATGCTGAGCAATATAACAGCAAAACACATTTGATATTTCCACAATGTATACCTGTTTTGAAACCTAATGATGTACTCCATATATAGCTATTATTTATTAATTAAATAAGGTATAACTTGTTTTAACAAAGATAATTCAGTAAGCAGTTTTCAAGTAGAAATGTGTAAAACATGAGGAAGCAGGTTGTTATTTTTCTTTGGAAAACTGTCCTTGTTGCTGGTTGATATTAGTGAAGTCTCTACCCTGACCACCCTATTGACCAAAGGTGCGAAAAGACACATGTGGGAAATAACTTTATTTTTAGATTACTGAAAGAATTAATTGATAATAATTCCAAATATCAATCTTGAAAATTTTATTCAAAATCTTGAAAAATACTTTGACTTTGGATTTTGTAATTATTTTGTGGTACAGTAAATTAATTAAAACAAAATTGCTGATGGTTACGCCTGGTTTTATCCTGGATTTCTGTGAGGCTATTTCTTACTTTCCTATCAGCTCAGCAGCCTGTTTATAAGTTGATATATTATTTAAAATAGACTCCAAAAGGAACATTAGCATTAAGTCATTTTAACATGACACACTGAGATTTTAGCTTACTGTCTCATTTAAGCAAAAAAATAAAAGTCATTCTAAAAATATCTTAATTGTACCCTGATATTGTTTTGCAAAATTTAAGTGCCATCTGTGTCCGGGTAATTTTTCAGAAATAAGCAGATAACTGAACTTGGACCAGACATTTCAAATCAAGGGTTTTCCATATTCTTTCAATGAGTTGGAATTAGAAGAGAAGAATGATTGTTTACAAAGGGTACAGCCAGTGTAAAAAGCAGCAAGATTTTCATTCATTTCTCAAAGAAATCTATGTTCATGTGCATCTCTATGCTGATATCCTCTCTCTCTCTCTCTCTCTCTCTCTCTCTCTCTCTCTCTCTCTCTCTCTCTCTCTGTGTGTGTGTGTGTGTGTGTGTGTGCAAAACAATAATAACGTAAAGCATGAAACAATCCCACACCAGTTTGGATTCAAAGGGTTATTTATTTCAGGGGAGAAAACTTACAGAACACCATCCTACATGACAGCCAAAAAGGAGTCTAGTCACTGAAGCAAGAGAGCAAGCATACGGCTGCCACTGCTTTTTAAAGAGAAAGAGACCACACACCAGTAGGCTGGTATCTCTGCAGCTATTGGCTGAAGGAGCAGAAGGAGCCCCTGCAGCATCTCCCCCTTTGTTTAAGAGAGTTCTAAAGATACTACAAAATTATATACAATTAGAACAAATATCCTATTCTAACTAGTTTAAGTCCTGTATAATAAATAACTTGGCCAAGTCATACGAGGAAAGTAACTACATTTATCTAGTCTTCAACCCCATCGAAGATCCAAGAAGGGAAATAATGTTACCGGAGTAATTAGAAAGTGCAATCAAGCAACTTTCAAAACATGCAACAAATCACAGAGGCAACTGGCTACCTGGGCAATCACCCAAAGTCATGTTTGCAGCGTTGAAGCAACCAACTTTGGCTAAGGCCTAGAATAACTGACAGATTATTTTTAAAGGCAAGATATTTTCCAAAACTGTCTTACCCTGTCTTGGCAAGATTTGACAGTTCTGCCTATCCATTTCCAGATACTATATATTTTGTCAGTAGTTGAGGTATGGTCAGTTCCTTGCCCAGAGGCCGGTTTTGCCAAGAAGAAGACAAGCTCCAAGTGGAGTGTCTTTGGTGCTCAACAATCTCTTGGGAATAGATCGGTGTTGCCAGGGGCGATTATGTCTCACTACCACAGTTCTCTAAGTTAAATTAAATGTCAGTTTCTACAGCTCTTTAAAGAGGTTGAAGATTATCTATTTATACAGAATATAATATCTACGTGTCTAAAAAACCTGATTAGTCTAGCTATAAATATGATGAACATAGATGACTATTAATCTATAATTCTTAATACCTATATAACTTAAAGACTAAGACAATAAACAATTGTACAATAAATGAGGATAATGACCTCCAAATGTAAACAATGTATAAGTATACATTGCAATTTGGTAAATATATATATCAATACATAAACAATATATAAGTATCTTATGTTCAATATTCAATTTAATTTTAACTTTGAATCCATATACTAGAATCTATGCCAATGTAATTATCTATAAACAATAACTCACAAATACCAATCTATTATCCCATCATCCAATTTTCCCTCTTGTTTTTTCCAAAAGATCCCCGAGCTTATAAAATTTCTCCCCCAACCCTCAACCATATTCCGACTATTGTCAGCCCCTAAATGATGTCCCTAAACCCGAGGACAAACTTTACTGGGAGAGGGGAAGGCATCCTCTAGAATTACTTCCAGCAGTCATGGGGGGGGGGACGTCCTTCTGGGGGATCCTGTGAAAGTAAAATGATGGTTAAATTTCAAGATTAATGTCTAGTAAGATTTCAAATAGTCTCTGAGTATTTTGTGGAGGTGTGGCCAGAATGTTCTAAAAGATGTGCACCATTTCAGCTAACTAAGTTGGAACCATCTTGTGCAGCTGGTACCCCATACAGACCTTGTAGTAGCGCTATCAGTGTCATGACGTCATATCAACCAGGTGGAGTTGTTGTTATGGGGCCCCATCTTCTTCTTGGAAACTTCAAAGATAACTGAAGAATGTGATGTTTTTTATGAAATTCTGAGGCCTGCAACACTCTTCTAATCAATAACTGATCAATTTCTGCATTACCTTGTGCTAGAGGACCTGGCAGACCCATATGGGACCAGATGTGTGTTATGTACATTGGACAAAGCCTATTCCTGATTATTTCTTGTACCTGGAAAAACAATGAAGTCAACTAGGTATCATCTGGTAAAAATTCAGTGGTTTCAATATGCAAGATAACTCTTTCTGTATACTGTGAATCCATAAATATATTAAGAGGCTCTTTAAAATCCCTTAGCACCATAAGAGATGGCATATAATTCTGCCTTCTGGACAGAAGTATAAGGGCTTTGTTCCACCTTACTCAATTCATCTGATTTGTAGCCTGCCTTCCCTAATTTATTAGCATCAGTATAAAATGCATGGGCTTCAGTTATTGGAGCATCATGTACAATTCGAGGAAGAATCCAAGAAGTTCTCTTTATAAGGTTAAGTCTATCGCTTTTGGGATAGTTGCTACTAATTTCTACCAGAAAATTAGCACAAGCCCTTTGCCATGGTTCATTGTCTTCCCATAACCTTTTTATTTCATCAGTAGTGAAAGGCACTATAATTTCTGCTAGTTGACGAAGCCTGTTTACCTTTTATAATTAATTCAGAGACATTTTCTATGTAAGTTTTTACTTGGTTTGTATGGTAAAAAGATCCATTCTAAAATAATATCTTCCCTCTGCATTTACATTCCTGTAGGAGAAATTCTGGAAGGCAATATGACTAGAATACAACTAATATTTGGATTTACCCTATCCACATGTGCCTCCTGTAATTTTTCCTCAACCATTGTCAGCTCCTTGTCTGCTTCAGCTGTTAATTCTCTGGGACTATTCAAATCTTTATTACCATCTAAGGTTTATTTAAATGAATTATGGTTCAGGTGTTATCCCAACAGCCAGTCATAGACTGGAAATGTCTCCTAACAATCTTTGAAAGTCATTAAGAGTCCATAATTGGTCTCTCCTAATTTGTGCCTTTTGTGTTCTAATTTTCTGTAAGCCTATTCTGTAACCTAGGTAATCAACAGAATATCCTCTTTGAATCTTTTTAGGAGCAATTTGTAATCCCCATTTAGGCAACTATCTTTACTTCCTCAAACATTCTTTCTAAAGTATCTATGTTTGAATCAGATAGCAAAATGTCGTCCATGTAATGGTAAGTTATAGACTTAGGGAATTGCTTATGTATTATTTCCAATGGCTGACTTACAAAGTATTGACACAGGCTGGGGCTATTGAGCATTCCCTTTAGGAGGATAGTCCACTGGTATCTCTTAGTAGGCTGAGAGTTATTATAAGTGGGCACTGTGGAGGCAAATTTTTCTCTATCCTTTTCTTGTAAAGCTATAGTAAAGAAGAAATCCTTTAAATCATTAACTATAAGAGGCCATCCTTTGGGTAACAGAGAAGGCAGATGAATTCCAGATTGTACAGGACCCATAGGTTGAATTACCTTGTTGACAGACCTTAGATCTGTCACCATTCTCCATTTACCAGATATCTTTTTTACAACTAACACAGGAAAATTTCAAGGGCTAGTTGACTCCTCAATATGTCAAGCATCTAATTGGTCCTGTGCCTATCATTCTAAAGCCTGCAATTTGTCTTCAGCTAGAAGCTGTTGCTTAACCCATATTGACTTCTCGGTTAGCCATTTTAAAGGTAGGGCTGTTAGTACCTCTAATGGTTTGTTAGTTGCTTTATGTTCTTGTACAGATGTAAGGTTGGTGACCTTTGAGCATAGTACCTTATTACATCCTTCCCAGAATTATGAGTTCCTGGGACTGCAGGAATATTAATCTGGGTATTCTATTGCTGTAGCATGTCATGGCCCCATAAATTTATTGCAATATCAGCTACATATGGCCTTAGCTTTCCTCTTTGACCTTGTGGCCCAATACAGTTAACCCATCTCGTGCTTTGTTTAACTCAAGATATGGTTCCAATTCCTAGTAATTGAACATCTGCCTCTTGAAGAGCCTAATTTGGATGCCATGATTCTGGAGTGATGATACTCACATCTGCTTCTGTGTCTATCAAGCCAACAATCACAATTCCTTTTATATGCACTCTCAGCTTTGGTCTCTGATAGTATATAGATGTTTGCCAAAATATATGCTTCTTATTTCCTATTTGAATTTCTGACTTATCCTCCAAATTTGAGCCATCACTTAGGACCTTATGATCTTGCACAGAAGCTTCCAGAGTTTTTAATTTTCCTGGTGTGACATGTCCTCCACAGTTACTGGGAATGACTGGGACACTGTTGGCTTGGTGACCTGAGAGAGGCCCTTCAAGGAATTTCCCGATGGTATCGGGTTGCCTTGTCTGTCTGTTGTTGATCTTCATTCACTGGTCCAATGTCGTCCTTTACCACCCCTCCTGCATATACCAGAAGTCTGAGGTTTCCTATTCTTGCCATTCACAGATGAAGTGTTATTCCTAGAAATTCTTTGCCTGCAATCCCTTTTCAGGTGTCCTAATTTACCACAATTAAAACATTTGGCAGGTTGATGTCCCCTCATAGCTTTGGAAAATGCTTTTCCTACCCAAGATTCATCATCATAATTAAAGGTCTGAAAATTCATGGTATGCTGGATCCATTCATCCATAGGTGCTGATCTAGACCTTAAAGGCCCAATTATCTTTTGCAGTATAAGTTTGCATTTTCAAAAGCTAGTGATTCAAGAATTAGTCATCTAGCTTCTGGGTCTGTTACTCCTATGTTCAGAGCCTTAATTAATCTTTGCAAAAAGTCAGTATAGGGTTCTCCCTGTCCCTGCGTAACCCTGGTATATGACTCTATCTTTCTTCTTGGTTCTGGTATCCTATCCCAGGCATTCAAGGCTGCTTTGTGGCAGAGGGACAACACTTCATCATAAAGAGCTCGGACCTGTGGATCATCGTATGCTCCTACACCAAGAATTTGATCCTGCAAAACCTCCACACCTTTTGCTCTTTCTTGCTGTTCCATATGTTTGGATTCTTCTCTGAAATAAACTCCAACATCAAGGAAGGTCCATCTTCCAAGACTGCTGATGCTAACTGGGAGAAATCATTGGATTGGCCCTGACATTAGAAGCCCAAGTTCATACCTTAACAAATGTAGAGTGCAAGCCATAATTAATGATGGCTTGCTTAATTTCCTTTAGTTCATTCATTCCTACTGGTGTCCATCTACCTACTTTGGCTCCCTTTGAGCCTTTAGAAGTATATCACTAAAACTCTGGGCAAACCAGTTCTGACAGCTGGTGGTGGCATTGTATCCTCCTGCCCTTGTATATTCTCACCCAGTTCATCAGCTCCGATAATTTCCTCAATCATTTCAAATCCCTTAATCATTATCTCATGTAAGGCCTGAATCTCCTGACCTGCAAATGTTTCTAGTGACTTCCCTATGGTATTAATTTTCTGTGATTCCAAAGTTTTAATGTTTCCTTTCAAAGATAACATCTCTTCCTTGAACTGCCCCCGGATATCGTGTAAGTTGCCATCCTGGAGGTATATTCTGTTTGTTACCTTATCAAAACTCTGTGATAACTTCTGAAAGTCAAATTCAATAGCCTGGACCCTTGCAGGTAAGTTTTTATTACCCTTAGATAAGGAGTCAATTTTGCCTATCATGGTATTAATCCTTTCAATTAATGCCATATACTTCCATAATAATATGATATGAAAAAGGAAACCAAAATCTAATAACCAGGAAATTGACATATCTCCATAGGCATATAGGCCTCTTGTGATTTCTTCCAAAATAGCAGCAAAAGCTGCGGCTAGAATCCCATTAAAAACGAACCTGCCATTTTACCTGTTAACCAGCAGATGTCTCTGTTTCCAAGTGGCAATGGGAATCAATGGAATGGTGTCAGGATAGATGTACTCCAGTGACCTATAAACAGCACGGCTCACCCCGGGTGCCTTCCCTGCTCTGACCCAATACAGGGCGTAGCGACACAGCCGCTTCAAGAACGGATGACTGCCCGCCCAGCATCCCTATGCTGTTCAGCTGGGACAAGGGTCATGGTGCAAACTCAAATGCTGTGGCGGGTATTTCAAGTAGCTCTTCCACTGGATGTGGCAACGGCTTGTGCTCTGACTCCTGCTGCCCAAGCGCTGAGCTTAAAACCTGCTCAGACTATCCTGGTACATGGATCCTGGGAGGTGTGGAGTTTCCATGGCCGAGGGAGGGCTCATGCCAAGCCATGCTGACTAAGCCAAGCTGGCAGCAGGCAGCAGCCAAGCCAGAATCAAGCAGCCAATCCGGCGGAATGGAAGGCTGGGGGTAGTGGTTCTAAATCCAAACATTAGGCACCAGACAAAGCACGAAACAATCCCAGACCAGTTTGGATTCAAAGGGTTATTATTTGAGGGGAAAAACTTATAGAACACCGTCCTACACAACAGTCAGGAAAGACGTCTAGTCGCTGGAGCAAGAGAGCAAGCAGAGAGCTGCCACTGCTTTGTAAAGAGAAAGAGACCATGCCGCAGTGGGCTGGTTTCTCAGCAGCTATTGGCTGAAGGAGCAGAAGGTGCTCCCGCAGCAATAACCAAAGAAAAACAGCTAGCAATTTCAGAGTGAGGGACACTACAATGGAAAGAGGTTGATGGAGAAAACATGGAAATGGCAGAGAGCAAAGAAGGAAGGAAGCAATGAAATTATTTTTTAATTAAAAATGTATAAAAAGAAATGGTGAATTTTGAAGCTAGAAGCTAGCCTAGATCCATGACAAAATTAGATAGGATGTATTTAAACAAGGGAATGGGAAAATGAATCAGTCCTTAGTATGTGAATCTCAGCACCCACATAAATATGTCAGGTGTAGCATATGATTATAAGCACACTTGGAATGCATGTATAGACAGTTCACTGCCCAGAGAGAGTAACTTAATCAATGAAATTGCATGACATTTGTGAAGAAACTATAGAGGTGGTCCCACAAAAACACCCCTCAACACAAACACACACACACATACACACACACATTTGTGAGGGCACACATGCACTGTGCACTCAGAAAATTATGAAAAAAAATGATAATAATTATAATGCACTTTAAAATGTATTCAAACATTCAAAAACAAATGCTGGAGAAAATGTGGTGAGAAGTTTACCCTCATTGACTGCTGGTGGGATTGCAAACCAGTGTAGTCACTTGGAAAATCAGTGTGGAGAATCCACAAATCAATAAATAAATCTCCTATGTTACCCAGATAAACCACTCCTTGGCACATGCCAAAAGTACTCAACACCTACCTCACAGGTATTTGCTCAGCCAGATTCATAGCTATCCTAGTAACAATATAAAAGATCTAGAAAAACCTAAATGTCCTTCATCTGGATGCTTAATGAAATGTAGTATACATACAGTATAGAATGCTATTTAGCTATAAAGAAAATTAAAATTAAATTTGCAGGTAAATGGATGAAACTGGACAAATTCATATTGACTGAAACAACCAAGATCCAGAAATACAAATAACACATTTTCTTTTTTTTCCATATTCTTTTATTTTTTTCCCTTCAAAAAAAAAAGAATTTACATTTCCTCCCCTTCTCCCAGTCCCCTCCTGCTCCCCCCCTCCCGCTGCTTCCTTAAAAGAGGGCATGGTGCCCAGCCCTGTGGGAAGTCCAAGGCCCTCCCCCCTCCATTCCGTCCTAGGAAGGTGTGCATCCGAATTGACTAGGTTCCCAAAAAGATAATACATGCAGAGGAGATAGGTCTTAGTGTCATTGTTGATGGCTTCTCATTCTGCCCTCATTGGCAGCCACATTTAGAGAGTCCAGCTTGATCATATGCTCATTCAGTCCCGGTCCAGCTGGATTTGGTGAGCTCCCATTAGATCAGGCACACTGTCTCAGTGGGTGGTCCAGCC